>CM035137.1:16453487-16633487 GCA_020205605.1 Panax ginseng | reverse complement strand
CAACTGGTGATACAAATGAATATCTTTGGCCCGTAGTGGAAAGATGGATATTTGATTCAAGATGTATATTGATTGATGTTACAGGGATAAAATATTGATGATGGACTTTTAAATTCATAGATGATAGTAGATTTCATTCTCTACTTAACTCTTACAATGAATTGTTTGTTTAGATTAGGTTGTTGATCTAAAACTTGTTGTCTATTATATTCTATCAGATTTTTTCCTGTTGAAGACGAAGGATAATTTGTTGTATATTATCTACTCTACCTCTAGTGAACCCATTTTCAATAAGAAAGTTAGTTAGAGTTTCATATCATGCTCTAGGTGCTTGTTTAAGACCTTATAAGGCTTTGCCCAATCTAAAGACATAATTAGAAAGAGATGGATTGATGAAACCTAGAGGTTGCTCTACATAAACTTCTTCTTGAAGTTCACCATTTAAGAATGCACTTTTGACATCCATCTGAAAGACCTTGAATTTCATGTGAGCAGCAAAAGCAAGGAATATTCTTATGGCTTCTAGTCTGGCAACAGGTGCAAATGTCTCATCGTAGTCAATGCCTTCTTCCTGAGAGTATCCTTTGGCCAGTAGTCTTGCCTTATTCCTGGTTATCATTCCATCTCCATCCATCTTGTTTCTGAAGACCCACTTAGTTTCAATGACAGGATGATTCTTTGGTCTTGGAACCAATCTCCATACTTTGCTTCTTTCGAACTGATTAAGCTCTTCTTGCATGGCCTCTATCCAACTGGAGTCTTCCATAGCATCCTCTATTTTCTTCGGTTCTATTTGAGACAAGAAGCTTAAATAAAGCATTCATTTTGGGTGGCAGCTCGGAATAATATTTCCATGAAAAAATACTGGATGAAGTGCAAGTATTAATGATATTTTACTAATTTCATGGAGTATAGAAGCCAAAACTTAACAAAATGAGTGTAGAATTTAAAATCTGAAAGGAAATAATATTACTTACATACTACAAAGTATGGAAGAAAATATTATTTCATACGAATATTGAACAAAAAATAATATCCCTTACAACTGTTGAACGAAAATAAGATTCTTTACGAATATTGAACGAAGATAATATTTCTTATGAATATTAAACGAAGATAATATTTCTTGCGAATATTTAACAAAATAAAATTTCTTACGAATACGAAAAATAATATTGTAAGCGAATATAAAATAAATAATACCCCTTTTCTTAAAAAGGAGAGTATTCCAACTGGTATAACGGAGATATTCTTGAAGAAAATTTTCACTATTTTCTACACTCAAAACTTTCTTAAGCTCTAAAGAAATACGATCAATATTATAGAAGAAGAATTCTCTAATTCTAGTGTGATTTTCAATTCTAAACTAAGCATCCTATTTATAGAAGAATGAAAATGATACTATTTGAAAAAGAAATCACGAACGCAACAGAAGAATTCAGACGAATTTAATTCACGGTTAAGTTTTCGATTTTCAAAGTCACATGATTTACTATGCAGCACTATACTGATACTATGCAAATACTATGCATAATAAAATATAATATATTCTAATTTTCATAAAAAATAAAATTTATTATAATATAAATATAAATATATATTATATATACTCCATCCTTTATACGTAAATTCTCCCCCCTTTCTATTTTTCATCCAACATGTGGGCCCCGCCCTGTGATGCCCCCAAAATAGATATACATCACCTATTCTGAGTCGCCAAATACATGGTACAAAAATACAAATACAACTTAATAATACAACTGTCGTGAAAAATACGACAAAACATAAACTGAGAGTTTTAATAAGAATATAGTCATCTAGACAATATTCACACTCAATGAAGTCCTCATTACATTTGTTGTCACACTATTTAACAGAATATTGAGGACTACTAATGCTATCATCTGGACCGTCACTCCGTTTCCCGACTAGTCCCTGTTACATTCTCATTTCCTGAAGAAAACAATGAAAGTAAAAGGGTGAGCTCAACTAGCCCAGTAAAAAATATTATGACTAAGATAATGCAGAATAAATTATCGTTAGCCTTCAATAGTGTTAAACTGATACAATATAACAAACATCAAGTTTAACTGCAGCGAAATAAGCAATCCATTAGAAGAGTTAAGTAGAGCATAAAATCTACTATCTTCTATGATTTAAAAGGTTTTTCATCACTTTTATTGCTGAGACTCAACTTAATAAATAAACCACATCATCCCTGCACTACTATAAGACCCCAACTTATTATTAATAAAATTGAATTTTCTCTATTTATTATTTTGAAATAGTAAGGGTTGATTTGATTAAAGTGGTTAGTTATGGGTAAAATGCGCAAATATTTCAAATAAGCAAGTGGTTATAAAATATTCATTGTTGTCGGAGAATATCCGTTTGGTCGTGGAATATTCTTACTGTCGGAGAATATTCGTACGACGGCGCAACCTTGTGTGGGCCCCATAACGGAAAGCGGTTGGATGAAGAAAACGATAAATATAAGTTTTTTATAAATAACGACGTAGTTGTTACCATTAATACTGTTGAAATACTCGGTGGTTAAGACACAGTAGCACACGGTATTGCACCAATTATTGATTCTTTCATAAGAAGGCACTACTCAATAATTGTTATAGTAATTACTGATCAATATTTTATTTTATTGATTCAATAATTGCTACGTTGATATTTTATACTACAGTTGTTTCAATAATTGTCACTACACAGTATTTTTCATTATCGGAGCAATAATTCATATTATTTGAATAATATTATTAGATAACATTATTGGTAATGTCTAAAAAGTCCTGTCTAAGAAGAGGTTTGGTCACCTAATTACGTGCCAGTAAGGAGAAATCCTTATTGGAAAACCCCCCTCTTTTCTGGGAACTACCTGATTGTCAGTATTGTGATTTTGTAATATTATTTGTGAATAATTAATTATTGATTTATATGATGAGAAAAATATTCATTTTATGTGGATATAGATGGAGAAAATTTTTAATGTGACAATTGTTGAAAATAAATATTTTATCTTTTTCTGATAAAATAATTTATTTAAATATATTATTATATTATAATAATATAATAATGGTGATATTTTTACAATGAATGCGGGATATATGAATAAATGAGGAGGAAGAGTATTTTTGTTACTAAAAATATTTGAAACATGTTTTTCATGTTTGTGGACCCCATTTCTTAACTGAAATTTGATTATAGCCTGTAAAATTGTCCGTATATGAATTTCGGTCAATTTCTGTTTGGAATTTGGAAAAACTTTCTTATGCAAAGTTGTAGAGAATTAAACTTCCTACGAAATGGATATAAGGTTCGAATTTTTCTGATAAAAGGACTATTTATTATGAATTATTGAAGTTATGATGTTCTAGAATAATTGATTTTTGAAGTTTTAATTATTTTTTTTAAGAAAAACATTTTTTTTTATTTTGGTGAGGGGAGCCACTTGTGTGGTTGATGATTTCAATCTAAAAAGTGTGTGTAGGAATTTGTAAAAAATATATTAATATTTTATTAAATTTTCTGCTTTGGTGTTCTAAACATTTTCTTCTAAATAGGGTGCTTAGGTTAGAATTGAGAATCACACCAGAAACTGAAATCTTCTCTCTCTATATTATCGAGCATATTTTTGTGAGTATTTTGATACTTTAATTGTTGCTATATCTATGCAAGTTCCTTTGAGATTATATCCGATATTCGATCGGAAGATTTGTCTTTTCGAGGTAAGGGATGTTATTTTTTTATAAATGATATTATTTCTTTCAATATCATTATACCAAAATATTGGTAAGATTTTTCTTGTGAAATTCTTGTCTTTTAGTGTCGGGATTACTATTCACGTATACGACACTATTCATAAAAAAAATTAAATTTTCATTTTTTTGTCCAAAATAGATATTATGGATACTAGCTTTGATTGTATCCAAGTTTTGATCATTCTTGAATTTTACTTCACTATGGTTATTTACGAAGTATTTTTGAACTTGAATTTTTAAAGTACGAATCCTTATTATTTGTTCTTTTGTTTTCCTTTGGATTCGTTTTTTCTTTAAAATATTTTTCATCATCCTCAGTCCTATATGATGATATCTGGCCTGTAGTGCAAAGATGGTTGATTTTCTTATGAATATCTTTGGCCCGTAGTGCAAAGATGTACAGGTGTTGAGATGAACATGACCAACTGATGAATATCTTTGGTTGGTAGTGCAAAGATGAATATTTAATTCAAGATGTATATTGATTGATGTTACAGGGATAAAATATTAATGATAAATTTTAAAATTCATAGAAGAAAGTAGATTTCATTCTCTACGTAACTCTTCTAATGAATTATTATTTCCGTTGCGAATATTGATTCAAAACTTGTTGTCTATTGTATTCTATCAGATTTTTCCCTGTTGAGGACAAACGATAATTTGTTCTATGTTATCTTAGTCATAATATTATTTACTGGGCTAGTTGAGCTCACCCTTTTCCTTTTTGTTCCATTTTTTTTCTCAAGAGGCGAGAATGTAGCGAGTACTAGTTGGGGTGTGGAATGAAGGTTCTAGAAAGTCGTTTTAGTAGTCCTCACTATTTTGTAAAATAGTGTATCAATAATTTTAATGAGGACTTATTTGAGTGTTGATATTGTCTAAAAGATAATATTTATTTTTAAACTCACAGTTTATGTGTTGTTGTATTTTGCACGATAATTGTATTAATAAAGTTGTAGTTGTTTCTGTACCATGTATTTGGCGACTCAGAATGGGTGTTGTATACCTATTTTGGGGGAGTCACAGTTGGTATCAAAGCTTAGGGATATGGTCTCTGGCGGAGATCGGGGAATAGAACTAGGAGGGTAGAGACGAGTAAATTATTCACTAGTGTGTCCTGCCTAAGCTTATTTGTTGGTTGGTCAGAATATAGAGATATTATGTGATATGTTAATTTCTTTAATTAACCCTTGTTTTATGGCGATTTGAGAATGGTGGCGAGAATGTTAATGATGGAGTAAATGAGACCGTGGAGACGCTTGTACTCAACAATGAGGAGAACGTGCAACAGGCCGACAATGTTCCTCCTGTAAACAACATCACTGATCATACGATGAACGATGGAATGTTTATAAGCTTTTTATAGTTCATGCAAAATCAAACGAAAGAGACTCGTGTACAAAATACAAGTGGAAATGATAAAGAATACGGTTTGTCACTGACCCAAGCGATTCAAAGAGTTGGGACCACCGAATTTAGGGAAAGCGGATCCGATTAAGCGAAGATGTGGGTCAAACAAATTACCAAGATATTTGATGTCTTGGGATGCTTTGAGAATGTAAGGTTTCATTCGCCACCTTTATGTTCCGTAATGAGGCGACATCTTGGTGGGAATCGTGAAGCGTGCACTCCATCCAAACCGCGCACTTAGCATGTCTTGGGAAGCGTTTGAAACTATTCAATGACAATTACTTTCCGAAAGTATTCATCATATGAAGGAGGTAGAGTTTATTAGGATCAGCGAAGAACAACATGGCGGTGTCCTAGTACGAGGCGAGTTCGCATGAGTTATCCAGTTTGCACCTCATTTGGTGGAGAATGAGGAGCGTATGACGTGGATGTTTACGAGAGGTTTGAAACCCGATATATCGTCCATTATCTCATTTCTCATAAATTTTCTCTATATTCGGATGTTGTCTATGGGGATCAATTAATAGGCGAGAGATAACAAAGACGTTCAACCGAGGGACCACAACCGGGGTTATCTCAAGGATGGTAGCGATCATCTGAGACAACGATAACCGGTGGGGAAAAGAAAAATCACGGACAAAGCAACCACTCTGGCGGTAATCATGGCCATGAAAATAGAAGAAGCGAGGACTATTCAAACTCTTGAAGATCTATTAAGACTCTGTGTCCTAGACTTCAAAGGGAGTTGGGATAAGTATTTACCATTGGTGGAATTCTCCTACAACAATTGTTATCAGGCAAGTATAGGTGTGGCTCCATTCGAAGCATTATATGGACGAAAGTGTCACACTCTCAAGTATGTTGGGATGAGGTGGGTGAAGCAACATTGTTGGGACCCGAGTTGAATGCGTATTACTACTGAAAAGATCTAAATGATTCGACAACGTATACAAATGGCACAGGATCGACAAAAGAATTATGCGGATCTTCATCGAAAGGACGTGGAATTTAGTATTGGGGATCATGTATTGTTGCGTGTGGCTCCATGGAAGGGAGTTACAAGATTTGGAAAAAGAGGATAGCTCAATCCATGATTTATTGGTCTATTTCAGATTCTTGACCGAGTAGGAAATGTGGCCTATAGACTCGCGTTACCTCCAAGCATGTCTCGTGTTCATCATCTTTTTTCATATATCCGCCGTCAGAATATGTGAAAGACTCGAACCACGTTATTGAGTTAGAACCAGACGAGATAGCCGAAGACTTAACATATGAGGAGGTACCTGTTAAGATCTTGGATAGGAAGGAGCAGGTCTTACGCACAAAGGTTATATCACAAGTAAAAGTTTAGTGGAGGAATCATGTTATAGAGGAAATGACCTGGGAGTTGGAAACGGAAATGAAAGTGAGGTATCCTCACCTTTTTGAAACACCAGTATCGTCACGTCCAAATTCGAGGACGAAATTTCATAAGGAAGGAGGTTGTAAGACCCCAACTTATTATTAATGAAATTGAATTTTCCTATTTATTATTTTGAAATAGTAAGGGTTGATTTGATTAATGTGGTTAGTTATGGGTAAAATGCTAAATATTTCAAATAAGCAAGTGGTTATAAAATATTCATTGTTGTCGGGGAATATTCATTTGGTCGTAGAATATTCTTACTGTCGGGGAATATTAAATGCGGCGCCAATGCAAAAAATTGTGGGCCCCATAACGGAAAGCGATTGAATGAAGAAAACGACAAGTATAAGTTGTTTATAAATAATGGCGTAGTTGTTACCAAGTTATCTTGTTGAAATACTCTAATTTGGTTAAAACACAAGAAGACTTTCGGTATTGCACCAATTATTGATTCTTACGTAAGAAGGCACTACTCAATAATTGTTATAGTAATTACTGTTTAATATTTTATTTTATTGATTCAATAATTACTACGTTGATATTTTATATTATTGTTGTTTCAATAATTATCACTACACAGTATTTTCCATTATCGGAGCAATAATTCATATTATTTGAATAATATTATTAGATAACATTATTGATAATGTGACGCCCCCGAAATAGGTATACATCACCCATCTTGAGTCGCCAAATATATGGTACATAAATTCAAATACAAACTTAAATATACAACTGTCGTGTAATATACGACAAAATATAGCTGAGAGTTTAAACAAGAATATTGCCTTCAAGACAACATCCACTCTCAATGGAGTCCTCATTATAATTATTATCATACTATTTCACAGAATAGTGAGGACTACTAAAACAACCATCTGGACCGTCACTCCATTCCTCGACTCGTCCCAGCTATATTATCATTTCCTGAAGAGAACAATGAAAGAAAGGGTGAGCTCAACTAGCCTAGTAAGAAATATTATGACTAAGATAATGCAGAATAAATTATCATTAGCCTTCAACAGTATAACAACTGATAGAATATAATAGACAACAAGTTTTAGATCAACAACTGCAGCGGAAATAAGCAATCCATTAAAAGAGTCAAGTAGAGCATGATATCTACTATCTTTTATGTTTTAAAATATTTTCATCAATTTTTATCGCTGAAACTCAGCTTAATAAATAAACCACATCATCAAATCATCCATACACTACGGGCCAAGGATATTCATTAAATCATCAATGGTCATAACTATACCGAATAATCTCTGTTCATAATCATACCAAAAATTGTCCATCAATGCACTATAGGCCACTGAGGACTTTTACCACATCACTTATAACATTACAGGTCATGATTATACCGAATAATTCTTGGTCATAATCATACCAAGTCCATCTATGCACGTAAGCCAAAGATGACTTTCATCACAATATAAGCATGAAGATGATGACATAATCAAACGAAATCAAATCAAACGAAATCAAGGATAAATATTAAAGACTTTAAATTTATCTAAATATTATCAATCACTTAATAAACTCATAATCTAATATTATTAATATTATAATAATATTTTAATCACTTCTTAAACTTATAAATAATTTATTTCAATTGTTTATACTTTTTCAAATAACGCATTTTAATAATTCAAAAACGTCATACTCATAAGATTTTATCACCAATGATCAAATCCCTCATTAAAAATACCAAACAGATGAGGACACTTTGTCAGATTCTAAATCTTGAGGTATAACCTTTAAGCGTAGAATATATTCCAAAATTTTAACAGGTACATCTTCATACGTTAAATTATCCGCTATCTAGTCCAGTTTTAAATCAATAATGTGGTTCGGGTCGTCCACATATTTACGTAACATCGATATGTAAAAAACATTATGAATAGTGACATACTTGGCTGTAAAACGAGTCTATAGGCCACAGTTCCTACTCGTTCGAGGATTTCAAATGGGCCAATAAAATCGAGGGTTGAGATTTTCTCTCTTCATCGACTCTTGCTTCTAGAATAACGCCCTCTTGAACCTTCTTTTTTGTGTTCATCAGCTCCAGGTCTGTAGCTTGAGCGGCTTTAACTTTATCGAATAAAGTTGGTTCTAATCATATATTCGTAATCTTAACGTGGGTTCGTATATTCACACCCAGAAACGTATACGATCTTCTACTCAACGCGTCAGCTATCACGTTCGCTTTTCCACGATGGTATTGAATGGTACGATTGTAATCTTCAACAACTCGAGCCAACGTCTTTGGCACATGTTACGTTTATTTTGGGTGAAAAAAATATTTGAGGGTTTAAGAAATGGGTTTTGTACTAGGGTCAATACAAAATTCGATTTCACGCTCTAGGGGTAGGCTAAGAAGTCTTCAAGAATACGTCGGGAAATTTATTAATGATAGAAATATCCTTCGAAATTGTGACTCTTATCCCAATACTTGGATAACACATGTAATGAAGGTTTCTCCTAACGGAGTTTCAATCGATAAGTTAAAGTCTAACTTCTTTAGAGTTAAATTTAAACGTTGAGCGCAAGCAAGAGATAAAATAATGGGTAGAACCGATATCTAATAATGTATAGACTTTGCAAGAATTTATAAATAACTAACACGTGCTAACTTCGTTGGGGTTACTCACTTTTTGAGAATTCAAGAAAAACATTCTCCCTGAAACCACTGACTTTGTTTTGTCTGTATCCGCCTTTGGTGCCACCGTCCTAGCTGGACTTGACTTTGGTGCACGACAAAATCGGGCTAGGTGACCTTCTCTTTTTGAAATTTTTACTTCTATTATCTTGGCCATGATTATCACCGAAGTGATTACCCTTCTTGGCATGATAATTTCCCCCACGATGGTTATCATTGTTCCGATGGTCGTTGCCACTGGTATAATTATTATCGTGTTGTTGGTCGTTATCTTTTGGTTGAGCTAACTCAATGGACTCATGTGCTTCATTACTATTCTCAATATTCTCGGATGCCATTTTCAAACACTGTCACAAAACAAGGGTTAAATAACATATCACATATTATCTTTATACTCTGACCAACCAATTAAACTTAGGTAGGTCATACTAGCGAAGGAATTCCCCGTCTCTCCCCTCCTAATTCTTGTCTCACATCTCAGCTAGGGATCATATCCCTAAGCTTTGATACCAACTGTGACGCCCCCAAAATAGGTATACATCACCCATCTTGAGTCTCCAGATACATGGTACTGAATACAAATACAAACTAATTATACAACAGTCGTGTAAAAGACGACAAAACATATGTTGTGAGTTTTAATACAAATATTGTCATCTAGACAATATCCACACTCAATAGAGTCCTCATTACATTTATTATTTCACTATTTCACAGAATAGTGAGGACTACTAATGCACCATCTAGGACCATCACTCTGTTCCCCGACTAGTCTCAGCTACGTTCTCATTTCCTGAAGAGAACAATGAATGAAAGGGTGATCTCAACTAGCCCAGTAAGAAATATTATGACTAAGATAATGCAGAATAAATTATCATTAGCCTTCAACAAATGTTAAAGCGATACAATATAACAAACATCAAGTTTAAGCTCACAATGAACAAACAATCCATTAAAAGAGTCAAGTAGAGAATAAAATCTACTATTTTTTTGATTTAAAAGGTTTTTCATCACTTTTATCGCTGAGACAGCTTAATAAATAATCCACATTATCAATTCATCCCTGCACTATAGGCCAAGGATATTATTTAGTATCACGACCACGAATTATCCATGCACTACGGGCCAAAGATAATTGTATTTTCATCAACGGTCATGATCATGCCATAAAACAATTCATCTTTGCTCCCTTGGCCGAAGAAAATCCATAGCCATAATCATACAAAAAACTGTCCATCAATGCACTACGGGCCAATGAGGACTTTTTTCACATCATTTGTGTGAGACCCCAGATTTTTACGAATAAAGATTTAAATTTCTCGATTTTTTTTTTATTATGGTGTTGATTTGAGATAATGTTATAGTTGTGGGTAGTATGTTGCAAAGTATGCAAGTTGTTATATTATATTCGATTTGTCGGAGAATATTCTTTGTGTCGGAGAATATTCGTATGACGACACAATCATTAGTGGACCCTGCAATTGAATTATTGTCGGATTTAGAAAACGACAAAAATATTTTATAAAAAATAACGGCGGAAGTGTTACTGTTAAAACTGTTGAACTACGGTAGTAGTAAAAGTACGATGAATACGTGGTTGCATAAGAAGCATTTACCAGTATTGATTATTGATGCTTCCGTGAGAAGTCACTCAGTTATACTAAATTATTGTTACAGTAATTGCTACATCATATCTCTCATATTATTGATTCGATTATTATCACAGTGTCATCTGCACAATATGTTATATTTTTAAATCAATAATTGAGACGACAAAGTTATTCATATTATTAAATTGCAATATTTACAATGTCTATAAGTTACATCGAGGAGGTTTGGTCACCTAATCAATTACGCCTAATAGGAGAAATCCTTATTGGAAAGCCCCCTCTTTCCTGGGAATAACCTGGTTGTTAAATATTATGAGTTATAATATTAATGATGATTAATCTCGTGTTGATTAAAGATGAAATTTGATAGCTTCATTGTGTTGGGATTATTTGTGTTAGTAGAAATCGACATCTATTCTAATGATAATTGATGTCTGGAGGTTATATTGTTCAATTGGGTATCGGGACACTTTTCGTGTCGAGTCTATTCACGAGTTCTTATTCATGAGTTACTATTCAGGAGTTACTATTCATGAGTTACTATTCACGAGTTACTATTCATGAGTTACTATTTGTGAGTTACTATTCACGAGTTACTATTTACTCTAGTATTGTGCATTCAGGTATTTGGGTACAATATTATTCCATGAAGAGATGTGCTAATTTTTCAGACCGTTGGTTGAATTTATATTAGTAAATCAATATGGATCCTTGGTTTAAAGTTTTAATAGTGAATCAGTATGGATCGCTGGTTTAAAGTTTTAATAGTGAATCAGTATGGACCGTTGTTTTAAGTTTTAATATGGACCGTCCGTTTAAAAGTAAATTAATCTGGATCGTTCAGATATTAGTTACTATTTAATCCATTCTTCTATAAAAAGAAGCTCATTCCTTCATTATTTCTTACGAATTCACTAAAACTCTAGAGAGAAAAATTATAGAAAGAAAGAAGAAGAGTATTCTGCTACTTCACTACTTCTATATCCAGTTTCTTTTACGGTAAGGGGTTTTATTCTTTCTTATTCATGAAGAGAACTTCTGTTATTCCATTCTTTATTATTCTGTTGGAATAACCTGTAAAAGTGGCATACCCTATACTTGGTGAAATCCTTCTGTTATTCCATTCTTTATTATTCTGTTGGAATAACTTGTATACACGAAATCCCCTATACTTGGTGAAATCCTTCTGTTATTCCAGTATTTATTATTCAAGGTATCCTCACCTCTTCGTCATACCAGGTAAATTTCGAGGGCAAAATTTCATAAGGAGGGGAGATTGTGAGACCCCAAATTTTTACGAATAAAGATTTAAATTTCTCAAAATATTTTTTTTATTATAGTGTGGATTTGAGATAATGTTATACTTGTGGGTAGTATTTTGTAAAGTATGCAAGTTGTTATATTATATTCGATTTGTCGGAGAATATTCTTTGTGTCGGGGAATATTCGTACGACGGCACAATCATTAGTGGACCCTGCAACGGAATTATTGTCGGATTGAGAAAACGACAAAAATATTTTATAAAAAATAATGGCGTAAGTGTTACTGTTAAAACTGTTGAACTACCCGGTAGTAAAAAAGTACGATGTCTGGCGTGGTTGCATAGTAGAACACGGTATTGATTATTGATGCTTACGTGAGAAGTCACTTTCGGTTATACTCAATTATTGCTACGATAATTCTGCGCATCATAGCTCTCATATTATTGATTCGATTATTATCACGATTAGGTCATACTGCATAATATGTTATATTATTAAATCAATAATTGAGGCGACAAAGTTATTCATATTATTAAATTGCAATATTTACAATGTCTAGAAGTTACATTAAGGAGAGGTTTGGTCACCTAATTGCGGCGCATGATAGGAAGAAATCCTTGTTGGAAAGCCCCCTCTTTCCTGGGAATAACCTGGTTGTTAAATATTGTGAGTTATAATATTAATGATGAATAAGCTCGTGTTGATTAAAGATGAAATTTGATAGTTTCATTGTGTTGGGATTATTTGTGTTAGTAGAAATCGACATCTATTACGATGATAATTGATGTCCGGAGGTTATATTATTCAATCGGGTATTCTAACACTTTTAGGTGTGAGTCTTATTCATGAGTTACTATTCACGAGTTCTTATTCACGAGTTCTTATTCATGAGTTACTATTCGGGAGTTACTATTTACGAGTTCTTATTCACGAGTTCTTATTCACGAAGTTCTTATTCACGAGTTATTATTCACGAGTTACTTTTCACGAGATTCTTATTCACAAGATTACTATTCACTCTAGTATTGTGCATTCGGGTATTTGGGTACAATATTATTCCATTTGAGGAGATGTCTTTATTTTTTTTGAATAGTTGGTTGAATTTATATTAGTAAATCAATATGGATCGTTGGTTTAAAGTTTTAATAGTAAATCGGTATGGATCATTTGGTTTAAAGTTTTAATAGTGAATCGGTATGGATCATTTGGTTTAAAGTTTTAATAGTGAATCAGTATGGACCGTTGCTTTAAGTTTTAATCTGGACCGTCCGTTTAAAAGTAAATCAATCTGGACCATTCAGGTATTAGTTTTCAATCCATTCTTCTATAAATAGAAGCTCATTCCTTCATTATTTCTTACGAATTCACTGAAACTCTAGAGAGAGAAATTATAAAGAGAAAGAAGAAAAGTATTCTGCTACTTCACTACTTCTATATCCAGTTTCTTTTACGGTAAGGGGTGTTATTCTTTCTTATTCATGAAAAGAACTTCTATTATTCCATTCTTTATTATTCTGTTGGAATAACCTGTAAAAGTGGCATACCCTATACATAACCTGTATCACTGTGGCATACCTATACTTGGTGAAATCCTTCGTTATTCCATTCTTTATTATTACATTGGAATAACACATATCTGTGGAATCCCCTATACTTGGTGAAATCCTTACATTATTCCATTATTTATTATTCTTTGGAATAACTTTGATCCATGATTTACCTATACTTGGTGGAATGACTTGTAAATGCGTTTACCCAATACTTGGTGATCTTCTTACATTATTCCATTATTTATTATTACATTGGAATAACTTTGTATCATGTGATTTACCTATACTTGGTGGAATGACACGTATATGCAGTTTACCCAACACTTGGTGATCTTCTTACCTATTTATTCCATTCTTTATTATTATGTTTTAATAACTTTGTTTATCAAGAAATACCGCATACTTGGTGAAATTCTTTTATTATTCCGTTCTTTATTATTACTGTCGGAATATCTTGTCGATTAATGAATTTCACACGACTGGTTCCATATTTATTATTCCGCATTTATTATTACATTGGGAATAACTTTTATGCATGCGGTCTCTATCGCATGCATGGTGAATCCTTACATTATTCCATTCTTTATTATTCTATTGGAATAACATCTATGTGGATTGCCACATGCATGGTGAATGATCCTTTGTATTCATTCCTTATTGAATTATGGAAATGATCTGTATACGTGGATTACCGCATGGCGGGTGAAAATCCATTTGCAGTTTCATATATATTCTTTATTATACCCAGTTGGTTAAAGTTTTGACTTCTATACTCCATGAAATTAGTGGAATATCCTTGATATTTGCGCTTCATCCAGTATCTTTTCATGAAAATATTCTTCTTAGAATTCTTGACTTTTACTTTACAAAGAAGTATCATGTTGACAATTTGGATATTATTAGTTCATGGATAAATTAATTCTTGAACTTGTTTTATTGAATTCCTATAACATTGTCATCATCCTCATGTTTATATTATGTTGAAAGTCATCTTTGGCTTACGTGCATAGATGGACTTAGTAAGATTATGACCAGGGATCATTCGGTATAATCATGAATTGTGATGTTATAAGTGATGTGGTAAAAGTCCTCAGTGGCCTGTAATGCATTGATGGACAGTTTTTTGGTATGATTATGACCAGGGATTATTCGGTATAGTCATAACCATGGATAATTTAATGAATATCCTTGGCTCGTAGTACAGGGATGATTAGAAGATGTGGTTTATTTATTAAGCTGAGTCTCAGTGATAAAAGTTGATGAAAGCATTTTTAAATCATAGAAGATAGTAGGATTTATTCTCTACTTGACTCTTCTAATGGATTGCTTATTCTGCTGCAGTTAAACTTGATGTCTATTGTATTTTATCAGTTTAACATTGTTGAAGACTATTGATAACTTATTCTGCATTATCTTACTCATAATATTTCTTACTGGGCTAGTTGAGCTCACCCTTTCTTTTCACCGTTCTCTTTGAAATGAGAATATATTTTGAGGCGAGTCGGGGAAAGGAGTGAGCGGTCGAGAAGATAGCATTAGTAGTCCTCACTATTACATTAAATAGTGTGACAATAAATGTAATGAGGACTCCTTTGAGTATGGATATTGTCTAGATGACAATATTCCTATTAGAACTCTCGGTTCATGTATTGTCGTATATTTACGACAGTTGTATAATTAAGTTTGTATTTGTATTTTGTACCATGTATCTGGCGACTCAAGATGGGTGATGTATACCTAATTTTGGGGGCGTCACAGTTGGTATCAAAGCTTAGGGATATGATCCCTGGCTGAGATGTGAGATAAGAACTAGGAGGGGGAGAGGCGGAAATTCCTTTCATTAGTATGACCTACCTAAGTTTATTTGATATTTAATTAGTCGATTCGAGTATAGGGATAATATGTGATATGTTACTTAACCCTTGTTTTATGGCAGTATTTGAAAATGGCATCCGAAAATGTTGAGATCATCAATGAAGCACATGAGACCGTTGAGTCACCAACGATCAATACCCAGAATAATGTGCAACAGGAAGACAATAGTCCTCAGGTAAATTATAACACCGATCAGATGATGAACGATGAGATGTTCAGAGGCTTTATGTAATTCATGCAACAACAGGCGAGAGAGATTCCTGTTCAAAATGCAGGTGCAAATAATGGCAACCATTTGGTCACCGCTAAGCGATTCAAGGCTTTGGGACCGCCGGAGTTTTTGGGAAAGGCAGAACCACTTAAGGCAGAGACATGGTTAAAGCAGATCACCAAGATATTTGTTGTCTTGGGATGATCCGAGGAGCAAAAGGTTCCCTTTGCCACCTTTATGTTGCCTGAAGAAGTAGATTACTAGTGGGAATCTGTAAAATGTACCCAGCCTAACGCACTTAAGATGTCTTGGGAGAAGTTCCAAGAGCTGTTCAACGACAATTACTTTCCGAAAGTATTCGTCACATGAAAGAGGTGGAGTTTATCAAGTTGGAGCAAAACAATATGGCCAGTGTCGCAATACGAGGCTAAATTTGCGGAGTTATCCGGTTTGCATCCCATTTGGTTGATAATGAGGAGCGAATGACGCGAATGTTTCTAAGAGGTTTGAAACCCGATATACGTCAATACCTCATTTCTCATAAACTTTGTTTGTATTCAGATGTTGTGAATAGGGGCTCAATTATTGGGTAGCGATAATGAGTCAAGACAACCAAAAGTAACGACCAACAACACGATAATAATCGATTGGTGTCAGCGGACCATCGGAACAACGATAACCATCGGGGAAATTATCGTGCTAAGAATGGTAACCATTTGGTGGTAATCATGGCCAAGATAATAGGAGTGGAAATTTCAAGAAGAAGGTTCAACAATGGCGTGAAGGCGTCGGCACGATACCGTTTCAAAGGAAGGAGAACGACCGCCGGTCGTATGTTTTAAATGTGGAGGGAGGACACATCGGTCAAATCTGCTAGCGATGTCATCCAAAGCATGTTACAATTGTGGAAGAGAAGGTCACCCACTGGCCGATTTTGTCGTGCACCAAAGTCAAGTCCAAGCTGGGACCGGTGGCACCAAATGGGATATGGACAAAACAAAGTCGATGGTTTTTGGGAAGAAGCGTTTTTGTGACTCCTCAAAAAGCGAGTAATCCGAACGAAGTTAGTACGGGTTAGTTAAATTTTTGAAAAGTCTATGCCTCATTAGATACCAGTTCTACCCATTATTTTATCTCTCTTGCTTGCGTTCAAGGTTTAAATTTGACTCCGGAGAAATTAGACTTTGATTTATCTATTGAAACTCCGTTAGGAGAAACCTTGATTACATGTGTTATCTAAGTCTTGGATGAGGGTCGCAGTTTGAATGATATTTCTATGGTTAATAAATCTCCTGACGTATTCTTGAAGACTTCTTAAACTACCCCCAGAGCATGAAATCGAATTTTGTATTGACCCAGTACAAAACCCATTTCTAAAAACCTCAAATATTTCTTCAACTAAAATGAACGTATCATGCACCAAAGACATTGGCTCGAGTTGTTGAAGATTACGAACGTACCATTCAATATCATTATGAAAGAGCGAACGTGGTAGCTGACGCGTTGATATTATCGAAAAAGACGTCTGATCCAATAAAGTCAAAATAGATGAAATGGATTTTTGCTTTTTGGACAACAATTGGAAGAATCCAACATCGAATTCGGAATTACCCTGTGCAGAGCGATCAACCCCAATTCGATATAAATCGGAGAATAATGATTCAAATCATGGATCAGGCATGTGACGAAGCACTTAAGGGTGGAATGTACCCTATAGTAAAGTCAAATCCGGTAGTTTAAGTGAGAGCGTTTGTCAAGAAACCCGAACGAAGTTATTACGGGTAAAGTTAATTATAAACTCTTGCGAAGTCCATATCTTATAAGATACTAGTTTTACTCACTCTTGTATTTCACCTAGTTGTGTTCAACGTTTAAATTTGACTTATTAGAAGTTAGACTTTGACTTATTGGTTGAAACTTCGTTAGGAGAAACTTTCGTTACCTCCACTGTTTATAAATCTTGATTCAAATCGAATATCCTTGGCCCGTAGTGCATGGATAATTCGTGGTCGTTATACTATTAAGCTGAGTCTCAACATTATTGGTTTTACAGTTGTATATCTTTGGCCTGTAGTGCAAAGATAAACTGTTGATTATTGGTTATAAAGTTGGCATATAGTACAAAGATGAATGGTTAATGAATATCTTTGACCGTATTGCAAAAATGAATTTAATGTTTTCGACGATAAAGGTATTCAAGGTATCCTCACCTCTTCGTTATACCAAGTAAATTTCGAGGGCGAAATTTCATAAGGAGGGGAGATTGTGAGACCCCAGATTTTTACGAATAAAGATTTAAATTTCTCGAAATATTTTTTTTTATTATGGTGTGGATTTGAGATAATGTTATAGTTGTGGGTAGTATTTTATAAAGTATGCAAGTTGTTATATTATATTCGATTTGTCGGAGAATATTCTTTGTGTCGGGGAATATTCATACGACGGCACAATCATTAGTGTACCCTGCAACGGAATTATTGTCGGATTGAGAAAATGACAAAAATATTTTATAAAAAATAACGGCGGAAGTGTTACTATTAAAACTGTTGAACTACCCGGTAGTAAAAGTACGATGTCTGGCGTGGTTGTATAGTAGAACACTAGTATTGATTATTGATGCTTACGTGGGAAGTCACTCGGTTATACTCAATTATTACTTCTGATAATTGTTGCATCATATCTCTCATATTATTGATTCGATTATTATCACATTGTCATCTGCACAATATGTTATATTATTAAATCAATAATTGAGACGACAAAGTTATTCATATTATTAAATTGCAATATTTACAATGTCTAGAAGTTCTGTTAAGGAGAGGTTTGGTCACCTAATTGCGCGCTAATAGGGAGAAATCCTTATTGGAAAGCCCCCTCTTTCCTGGGAATAACCTGGTTGTTAAATATTGTGAGTTATAATATTAATGATGAATAAGCTCATGTTGATTAAAGATGAAATTTGATAGTTTCATTGTGTTGGAATTATTTGTGTTAGTAGAAATCGACATCTATTCTGATGATAATTGATGTCTGGAGGTTATATTGTTCAATCGAAGTATTGGGATACTTTTCGTTATCGAGTACTATTCATGAATTACTATTCACGAGTTACTATTCACGAGTTACTATTCATGAGTTCTTATTCACGAGTTCTTATTTATGACTTCTACTATTCACGAGTTACTATTCACGAGTTATTATTCACGATTACTTATTCATGAGTTCTTATTCACGTAATTACTATTCACTCTAGTATTGTGTATTCGGGGTATTTGGGTACAATATTATTCCATGAGGAGATGTCTTTAATTTTTCGAATAGTTGGTTGAATTTATATTAGTAAATCAATATGGATCGTTGGTTTAAAGTTTTAATAGTGAATCAGTATGGATCGCTAGTTTAAAGTTTTAATAGTGAATCAGTATGGATCGCTGGTTTAAAGTTTTAATAGTGAATCAGTATGGACCGTTGCTTTAAGTTTTAATCTGGACCGTCCGTTTAAAAGTAAATCAATCTGGACCATTCGGTATTAGTTACCTATTCAATCCATTCTTCTATAAATAGAAGCTCATTCCTTCATTATTTCTTATTTAATTCACTCAAAAACTCTAGAGAGAAATTATAAAGAGAAAAGAAGAAAAGTATTCTCGCTACTTCACTACTTCTATATCCAGTTTCTTTTACGGTAAAGGGTGTTATTCTTTTTATTCATGAAGAGAACTTCTATTATTCCATTCTTTATTATTACATTGGAATAACTTTGTAAAAGTGGCATACCCTATACATAATTTGTATACGCGGCATACCCTATACTTGGTGAAATTCTTCTGTTATTCCATTCTATATCATTACGTTGGAATAACTCAGTGTCGTGGAATCCCCTATACTTGGTGAAATCTTACGTTATTCCATTATTTATTATTACGTTGGAATAACTTTTGTATGCTGTGCTTTACCTATACTTGGTGGAATGATTTGTATACGCGGTTTACCCAAGACTTGGTGATCTTCTTTTGTTATTCCATTCTTTATTATTATGTTGGAATAACTCGTTTAAGTCGAGTCTCTCGACATTATTGGTTTTATATTGTATATCTTTTTGCCTGTAGTGCAAAAGATAAGTTGTTGATTATTAGTTATCTGATTGGGCCTATATAGTACAAAGATGAATGGTTAATGAATATCTTTGGCCAGTATTGCAAAGATGAATTTAATGTTTTCGACGATAAAGGTATTCAAGGTATCCTCACCTCTTCGTCATACCAGGTACGTACATAAATTTTGTGGGAAAAATTTCATAAGGAGGGGTGTAAGTCCCCAAATTATTAATAAATGAAATTTAATTTCCTCTATTTATTATTTTAAAATAGTAAGGGTTGATTTGACTAATGTGGTTAGTTATGGGTAAAATGTGCAAATATTTTAAATAAGCAAGTGGTTATAAAATATTCATTGTTGTCGGGGAATATTCGTTTGGTCGTGGAATATTCTTATTATTTGGGAATATTAAATGCTGAGTAGCGACCTTGTGTGGGCCATACAATGAAAGCGATTGGATGAAGAAAATGACAAATATAAGTTGTTTATAAATAACTTGGTAGCGATTATTACAATTATCTTGTTGGAATACCGGTGGTTAAAACACGATGAATACGCATTGTTGAACAATAAGACCGCGATATTGCACCAATTATTGATTCTTACGTAAGAAGGCATTACTCAATAATTATTACTGATAATTCTTATTCAAAGATTTTATTTTATTGATTCAATAATTGTCTGCGTTGATATTTTATATTATTGTTGTTTCAATAATTGTCACTACACGATATTTTCCATTATCGGAGTAATAATTCATATTATCGAATAATATTATTAGATAACATTATTGGCAATGTCTAAAAAGTTCTGTCTAAGGAGAGGTTTGGTCACCTAATTGCGTGTCAGTAAGGAAAAATCTTTATTTGAAAGCCCCCTCTTTCACGGGAGCGGCTGGTTGTCGATTTGTGATTCGTAATATTATTTATGAATAATTAATTATTGATTTATATGATGAGAAAATATTGATTTTATGTGGATATAGATGGAGAAAATTTTTAAAGTGACAATTGTTAAAAATTGATATTTTATCTTTTACGATAAAATAATATTTTATTATATTATTATAATATAATAATGATGATATTTTTATAATGAATATGGGATATATGAGTATATGAGGATGAAGAGTATTTTTGTTACATTAAATGATTAACACATGTTTTGTGTGTCGGTGGACCCCATTTCTTGACTGAAATTTGATTATAGCCTGTAAAATCGTCCGTTTGTGATTTTCGGTCAATTTCTGTTTGAAATTTGGAAAAACTTTCTTCTGTAAAGTTGTAGAGAATTGAATTTCCTATAAAAACAAGCGAGATTCGAATTTTCTGATAAAATGACTATTTATTGTGAATTATTGAAGTTTCAGTATATCGGGTGTGAATTGATTTTTGGAGTTTTAAATTATTTTTGTTAGAAAAACGTTTTTTTTATTTTTTTTGGACATCATTTGTAATGACCCCAAAATAGGTCCATTCCATCCGACCCATTCTGAGTCGCCAAATACATGGTACAGAAAACAACTACAACTTTATTACAACAATTGTCGTGCAAAATACAACAACACATATGCTGTGAATTTGGATACAAATATATATCAACTATGACTCATGTCCCAACCGTGGACAACACCTCATAATGACACCTTACATAAAGGTATAATCGAAAACTGTTTTAGAAATTAGAATCTTTGGGAAGTCTTTCAGAGAAACCTTTCGTTACGTGGGAGGCCATGCTTACAGGTTATGATAGATATCATATGGCCACGTAATTATCCTTGGTTGACCTAATAGACCCAAAAAAAAATGAGAAGATTACTATCATATTCTTCCCAATGGTGAGTTTTTCTTGACATATCATTATCTTTACTTGTCTCTAATTGAGAGTTAAATTTCAAATAGACTCAAGATCGTATAGGTAGTCTTTGGTAGATATACTCAAGAAGTGGATGAAAGACAACCCACGTCTTTATGATGACACGAGGTTGTATGTCATTAGACATCTTGTATGATAGTGGCAAAACACCCTTCCAAGTTAAATTCACCTCACCCTCAACATCTATAGACCACCGATTCTATTCCCTTGTTATTCCCAGCTTTCGACCCAAATTTACACTTTTATTACACGAAAGGAATTGTGAAGCAAAAGGGTGAAACACAACTAACTTCGATAAAAAATATAATGACTAAAGATAATTAAATTATCAATAGCCTTCATCAATAATAAATCAGAGATTTAGAACATATGGTAGATGATAAAAAAAAAATCAACCATAGTTGCAGCGGAACGAGCACTTCATTAGAAGAGTCAAATAGACCATAAAGTCTATTATCTTCTCCATGTTAAAAGTCCACCAACAATGTTTTATCCCCGTAACATCAATCAATAATTCTCATCCCACAATCACATGTATATAACTCATAACCGTAATTGTTGTTCTAAATTCCTTTTCTTATTCAGGACGAAGATAATTTTCATCACTTGTCTTTACCTGAAACATCAAAGATCATGGTTATACCAAATCACAATTCCTGTTCATAATCATACTAATAAATTTATCTTTGCACTACGGGCCAAAGATATTCATCCACAATTCATCTTTGCACTACAGGCCAAAAATATTCCTCAACAGTTCATATTTGCATTACAGGCCAAATATATTAATATCTCAAAGAAATATATAATCATTTCAGAATTTATATAAACAATAATTATAACCATGTTGATCAATTCACCTTTGCACTTAAGCTAAAGATATTCAATTATAAATTCAATGGTCATGATCATACCAGTCACAATTCAACTTTTCACTACTGGCCAAAGAGAACCCTAGTCATGATCATACCAATAATCTACCCATCTTTACACTCCAGTGAAAGAGAATTTCAATATCAGGGTTATAAAAATGTTATATATGATAATAAAATCAATATATAGTTTTAAAATCCAGAGTAATATTCATAAATCAACTATAATTTGGTTAGAAAAAAAAAAACCAATTTTGTCATGAATAGTAACTCATGAATAGTAACTTCGTGAATAGTAACTAATGAATAGTAACTCGTGAATAGTATCTCATGAATAGTAAACCCGACTCAAAAAGGTAGAAATTCCACAATAAAATCCATACCAATATTTCGGTATAATAATATTGAAAGAATAATATTATTATTTTTAAGCTTATAAACAATTTATTTTAATTGTTTACACTTTACTAAATAATGCATTTAATCATTCTAAAATGCCACAAACTCATAAGATTTTATCACCAATAACCAAAATCCTCATCAAAAATCTGCATATACCTCATGTAGGATTCTCAAGCCATAAAATCCTATTTTCTAATTTTTTACTTCACATAACATATTTAATTCATTTACTCATAACTAGTCCATTTTCATAAAAAATAACAAATCAGTTCCAAAAATATTTCTTTTCTGGGATTTAGCAGAATATAGTCCTATATTGAACATATATTTTTCTCAGAATTTTTAAAAGTCATTTACTATTTTTTAAATGGCCAAAACCACCGAATATTTAAACATTTATCATAAATTGTACTTTTATCCAAAAATTCTGAAATTTACACGATATAATGATATTATATAGATGTACTCCCAATAAAAATTTCATCAATTTTGGAATTAACCACAAGGAGTTATAAGCATTTAATTTTAAAATAGTCTTTCCTCATAAAATTCATAACTCTTAATCTATACATCCAAAAATCGCCATTTTTGGACACAATCAACAAAACTCATCAAATTATCATTTCAAATTTTTATAGAATTTTGAAGATTTAGAAGAATTTCGAAATAATAACCCTTAAAATCCCTTATTATCCTTACCTCAAAAAAAGAAGACTTATTTGGAATAATATTTGATCGAACTTGCACCATATAGCAATACTCAAAGTATACTCAAAATACTCACAAGAATAAACTCGATAATAAAAGAGAGAAAACTTCAGATTCCGGTGTGATTTTCAATTATAACCTAAGTTAGACCCTATTTATAGGAAATCGCTTGAACACCAAAGCAGAAAATTTATTAAAATAATAATATTATTTTTTTCCAAGACTTCATACGTATGCTCTCAACATCGAACTCAGCCCTAACACATGTTAAATGTGGAAAACAAAATATAAAAACGTTTTTGTTATTTAAATTATTTTAAACTTCCAAAAATCAATTATTTTGAACTTGAAACTTCAATAATTCATAATAAATAGCCCTTTTTCCGAAAATTCAAATCATGGCGTGTTTTTATAGGAAATTCAATTCTCTACAACTTTGCAGAAGAAAGTTTTTCCAAATTTCAAACAAAATTGCCGAAGAAATCCACAAACGAAGCGATTTTATGTGCTATAATCAAATTTCGGCCAAGAAATGGGGTCCATGACACATAAAACATGCTTTAAATATTTTTGGTAACAAAATACTCCTCCTCCACATATACTCATATATCCCACATTCATCGTAAAAATATCATCATTAATATATTATTAAAATAATATATTTAATTGAATTATTTTATCGAGAAAAAGATAAGAATTTCTCTCTTCTTGGCAATTAATTAGGTGACCAAACCTCTCCTTAGATGTAACTTTCTAGACATTGCCAATAATGTTTTCTAATAATATTATTCAGATAATATGAATTATTGCTTCGATAATGGAAGATAATCAGATATAGTGACAATTATTGAAATAAAATAAAATATCAACGCAAACAATTATTGAATCAATAAAATCTTGAATAGTAATTATTGTAACAATTATTGAGTAGTGCCTTCTACGTAAGAATCAATAATTGGTGCAATCGTGGTCCTACCGTAACAACGCCGTATTACTTTTACTTTATCCAACCGGTATTCCAACAAGATTGACGATAACAACTACTGTAGTTATTTATAAACAACTTATTCTTGTCGTTTTGTTCCTCCAATTTTTTCCATTATGGGGCCCACAAAAGATTGCTAGGCGTCATTGCATTTAATATTCCTCGACAAGCATTTAATATTCCACGACCAAACGAATATTCTAAAACAACAATGAATATTTTATAACCACTTGCATATTTTTGAAAAATATTTCATATATCACCCTTAACTTTAACTTTTTATCAATTTAACCATTTACTGAATTGTAATTATAAGAAAAATTGAATACTTTTATTTCATAAAATTCGGGGTCTTACATCATTAACATACGTGGCTGGTGTTTTTGACCAAAAGGTGGGCTAAGAAAAATTTGTATGATTATATTAATATTATATTAAATTTTCTGCTTTGGTGTTCTAAGCATTTTCCTATAAATAGGGTGCTTATGTTAGAATTGAAAATCACACCAGAAACTAAAGATTTCTCTCTCTTTCTCTCTCTTTTTCTGATAAAATAATTCATTTAAATATATATTATTATATTTTAATAATATAATAATGGTGATATTTTTACAACGAATGTGGAATATATGAGTATACGAGGAGGAAGAGTATTTTTGTTACAATAAATGTTTAAAACATGTTAAACATGTAAATTGGACCCCATTTATCGGTGAAATTTGATTATAGCCTCTAAAATCGCTTGGTTTGTGGATTTTGGTCAATTTACGCTTGGAATTTGGAAAAACTTTCTTCTGCAAAGTTGTAGAGAATTTAATTTCCTATAAAAACGTGTGAGATTTGAATTTTCTGACAAAAGAGCTATTTATTGTGAATTATTAAAGTTCAAGTTCAAATAATTGATTTTTGGAAGTTTAAATTATTTTAAATAATAAAAACGTTTTTAATAAGGTAGGTGTGCCCACTAGCATGGAAAAAAAATTTGAGATCAGATTGTCCAAGGTGTGCGTGAAGATTATATATATATATATATATATTAATATTTTAATAAATTTTCTGCTTTGGTGTTCTAAAGCATTTTCCTATAAATAGGTGCTTAGGTTAGAATTGAAAATCACAATTTAAGCTGAAGTTTTTCTCTATATTATCGAGCGTATTCTTGTGAGTATTTTGAGTATACTTTGAGTATTGCTATACGGTGAAAGTTCAAGTTATAGCTTTATATCCGAGTATTCCAGTTAAAACTGCCTTCCGAGGAGGTAAGGATATTTTTTTTCGTAATGATATTATTTCTTCAATATCATTATGTCAAATATTGATCTGAAGTTTTTTTATCAAATTTGGAACTTTTGGTGCTTGAGTTTCTTATTCACGATGTCTAAGACTTTATTCACGATATCGACACTTTATTCACGAATACGACATTATTCATCGAAAATGAAATTTTTTCCTTTTCGTCTAAAATATCTATTGTGGATACTAGCTTTGATTGTATCCATGTTTTGATCATTCTTGAATTTTACACCACTATGATTATTTTTGAGGTATTTTTGGACGTGGATAAAATAAAGTAGGAATCCTTAATCCTTAATCCTTAATCCTTGTCATTTTGATTCACTGGATTCGTTTCTTTAAAAAATATTTTTTATCATCCTCGGTCTTAAATGATGATATTATGGAATATCTTTGCTTCAGTAGTGCAAAGATGAATGATTTCGATGAATATCTTTGGCACAGTAGTGGTGCAAAGATGAAAGATTTCTAATGAATATCTTTGGCCCGTAGTGCAAAGATGAGCAGTGTTTAGATCATTACATGACCCTTTGGTGAATGTCCTTGCTTTGTAGTCTGAGGATGAATATATGATTCGGATATATATTGATTGATGTTACTGAGGATAAAAATATTAATGATGAATTTATTAAATTCATAGATATTAGTAAATTTCATCATCTACGTAACTCTTCTATGAATTAATATTTTCATTGCGAGTATTGATATAAAACTTGTTGTCTATTGTATTCTATTAGATTTTTTTCCTGTTGAAGACTAACGATAATTTGTTCTGTATTATCTTAGTCATAATATTCTTTATTGGGCTAGTTGAGCTCACCCTTTTCCTTTTGTTCCATTTTTCTTCTCGGGAGGCGAGAATGTAGCGATGAGTACGAGTCGGGGTATGGAATGATGGTTTTAGAGAGTTGTTTAGTAGTCCTCACTATTTACGTAAAATAATGTATCAATAATTATGATGAGGATTTATTTGTATGTGGATATTGTTTAGATGGCAATATCTCGTATTTAAACTCAGCAGCTTTTCTTGTTGTAATAATAAAGTTGTAGTTGTTTACATGCAGTGTATTGACAACTCGGAATGGGTGATGTATACCTATTTTGGGGGCGCCACGGTTGGTATCGAGCTTAGGAATATGATCTCTGGCGGAGATCGGGGAATAGAACTAGGAGGGAGAGGCAGAGTAAATCCTTCGCTAAGGTGTCCTACCTAAGATTATTTGTTAGTTGGTCAATTATATAAGGATATTATGTGATATATTGATTTGCTTAATTAGCCCTTGTTTTATAGCAATGATTTGAGAATGTCGATTGAGAATATTAATGATTGGAGTAAATGAGACCGTGGAGATGCTCAGATTTTACCAACGAGGAGAGAACGTGCAACAGTTGGCAATGTACTCTCCGTGAACAACACCACTTGAGCAAATGATGAGCAGTGGATGTTTAGAAGCTTTTTGCGATTCATGCAAAAATCGATTTGAGGAGACTCGTGTTCAAAACATAGGAGGAAATGATAAGAATTCACGGGTTGTCACAAACAAGCGATTCAAAGAGTTGGGACCACTGTAGAATTTAAGGGAAAGCTTCGATCCGATCATGGCGGAAACATGGGTCAAGCAAATTACCAAGATAATCGATGTCTTGGGATGCGGAGGAACAAAGGTTCCATTCGCCACCTTTATGTTCAGCCATGGCGCGATCTACTTGTGGAGTTGCAGTGAAGCGTACCCATCCACCGCACTTTCAAAGATGTCTTGGGAAGCGTTTGAAACTATTTAATGACAAATACTTTCACGAAAGTGTTCGTCATATGAAGGAAGTGGAGTTTATTAGACCTGAAGCAGAACAACATGGCGGTGTCTCAAAGACGAGGCGAAGTTTGCAGAGTTATCCAGTTTGCACCTTATTTGGTGGAGAATGAGGAGCGTATGACGCGGATGTTTCGAGAGGTTTGAAACCCGGCATCGTCGATTATCTCATCTCTCATAAATTTTCTCTTTATTCGGATGTTGTTAATAAAGGCTCAATTGTTAGAAGCGAGATAACGAGTACGGTCAACCGAGAAAGGTACAATCGAGGATCATCTAGGAGATAAGCGATCAACAAAACAACAATAACCAGTGGAGAAAGAAAAAGACGGACAAAAATGGTAACCACTCTGGTGGTAATCATGGCCATGAAAATAGAATAAACGAGTTAGGAGGAGATTTTAAAAAGAGGAGATTCAACAACGACCTTGTGAAGACGACAGTGCCAGTAGCAATTGGTTCCAAGGGAGGAGAACGACCACCGATCATATGCTATAAATGCGGGAAAGAGGGACATATCAGTCCAAACTGCCCACAACAGTTCCAGGTGTGCTATAATTATGGAAAGGAAGGACATATTGCTCGAGATTGCACGGTAGCAAAACCTAGTTCAGCGGGGACGGTGACTCAAAAGACTGTCCCAAAAAAGTCAAAGTTAACGGTTCTGGAAGAAGCGTTTGTTGTGACCGTGGTCAAAATCGAGAACCCAAACGAGGTGATCACGGGTAAGATATTTATAAATTCTTGTGAAGTTTATACTTTACTAGAATCCTAAGTCTTACCCATTCATTTATCTCTCCTACTTGTGCTCAACGTTTAAATCGACTCGGAAAAATTAGACTTTGACTATCTGTGGAAACTCCGTTAGGAGAAACTTTCATCACATCCTTTCATTTATAAATCTTGTCTAATCCAAGTTGGCACCCTTATCTTTACCCATTGACCTTATCTCTTTAAAGATACTTGCTTTTGATGTGATTTTAGGGATTGATTGGTTAACTACTCATCACGCCAAAATTGATTGTTTTCGTAAGGTTGTTAGTTTTCATATTCTAATCAACTGTTGTTCAATTCAGCAACTAAACCATTAAAATCACTCATTGTCATATCTAATCATAAAGCGATTTGTTTATTGAAAAAGCGGATGTCAAGCTTTCTTAGCCCATGTTATGGATTTGAATAAAGACACGTCAAAATTGAATAATATTCTATTGTTATTAACTTTCCGACGTATTTCTGAAGAACTTCCCGGTCTACCCCTTTAGGCGTGAAGTTGAATTCTTTATTGACCTTGAACACAGTACAAAGCCCATTTCTAAAACCCCATATCGAATGGCTCTATTGAACTTGAGGAGTTAAAGGTCCAACTACAGAATTGTTGGACATCGGTTTCATTAAATCTAGTACATCTCCTTGGGGTGCTCTCTGTTTTATTCGTAAAGAAGAAAAAGGCGGGAGTATGCGACTTTATATTGACTATCTGAATTGAACCATGTCACCATCAAGAATAGGTATCCTACATTGTATTGATGACTTGTTTGACCGATTTGCAAGGAGCACAATTCTTTTCAAAAATCGATCTTCGATTCGGATATCATCACTAAAAATTAGAACCGAGGATATTCCAAAGGCGACCTTCGAACTTCGGTATGGGCATTATGAATTCTTAGTTATGTCTTTCGGATTGACTAATGCTCCTGCGGCTTTCATGGATATGATGAATCGAGTATTCAATGAATATTTGGATAAATTCGTGTTGTCTTTATTGATGACATCCTCATATATTCCAAAAGCCGTGAAGATCATGAGCACCATTTGAAGCTGGTACTCTAAAGGCTTCGTGAAAACAAGCTATATGCTATGTTGAAGAAATGCGAGTTCGGGCGAGAAGTAGCATTCCTTGGGCACGTGGTGTCAAAACATGGAGTATCTCATTGACCCGGCGAAGATTGAAGCAATACAAAGTTAGAGCAACGAAGTCGGTGGATCAAGACGTAGCTTTTGGGTTTAGTTGGTTATTATCGGAGATTCGTGGAAGGGTTTTCTCGAATCGCTACTCCGCTAACTCATCGACTCGAAAGGATACAAAATTCATATGGGCGAGGAATGCGAGAAGAGTTTCCAAGAGCTTAAGAGGAGACTCATTTCGACACTGTTCTAACAATACCATCTAATACGGATGGATTTGTTATCTCATGATGATGCTTGAGCAAAGGGTTAGGATGTGTTCTCATGCAACATGGGAAAGTCATAGCTTATGCCTCATGACAACTTAAAGAATATGAGATTTAATTATCCTACTCATGATCTAGAGTTGGCGTGAAAATTTTTCAGCTTAAAGATCTGGAGGCCTTATCTATATGGGGAGAAAGTGGAGATATTTTCGGACCATAAAAGCCTTAAATATTTCTTCACTCAAAAAGAACTCAACATGGCTACAATGACGTTAGCTCGAGCTATTAAAGACTACGACCACACTATTCAATACCATCCCGAAAAGCGACGTGGTGGGCGACGCGTTAAGTAGAAGATCATATCGCGAGAACGAGTGCGATGATGTCAAGTATATGACATAGAGCCAACTTTAATAGAAAAAGTTAAGGTTCTTAAGCCACCGAATCGGAGTCGATGCATATGAAGAAGAAAGTACAAGAAGGTGCTATTATTAGGGGCGAGAATTGATGAAGAAGGAATACTTTGAGTCCACTCTGGACTTTGTGTTCTAACGATTACGATTTGAAGTACAAGATCATGATGGAGGCACACAATACACCATTTGCAATCCATCTGGAAGTCTTAAAATGTATCGTGATCTTGACATACATTTTGGTGGAACAATATGAAGAGAGATTGCAAAGTTTATCTCAACATGTTTAACTTGTCAAGCGTGTAAAGGCGGAGCATCAAGTGCCTAAGGGACCATTGCAACCACTTGAGATTCCGAAATGGAAGTGGGAACACATTACCATGGATTTTCGTTACTGGGTCTTCCCACGGTTTCTCAAGGCATAAATGTTATTTGGGTTATTGTTGATAGATTAACCAAGTCCGCACATTTCTTGCCGATACGGAGACTTATTCTCTTGAACGTCTTCTTAGTATGTATGTAAATGAGATTGTGAGGTTGCATGGCATGCCGAGATCTATAGTTTCGGATCGTGACCCAAGATTCACTTTAAGATTTTGGGTTAGCTTGCAAAAAGCTATGGGTGCGGAGTTCACGATTTAGTTCTAAGCATACCATCCTCAAAGCAGACGGACAATCGAGAGAGGACTATTCAAACTCTTAAAGATTTATTAAGACTACGTGTCCTAGACTTCAAGGCGGGTTGGGATAAGTATTTACCATTGGTGGAATTCTCCTACAACAACAGTTATCGAGCAAGTATAGGTGTGGCTCCATATGAAGCATTATATGGACGAAAGTGTCGCTTCCAATATGTTGGGATGAGGTGGGTGAAGCAACATTGTTGGGACCCGAAGTTAAGACGATATGACCTAGAAAAGATCCAAATGATTCGACAACGTATAAAAGCGGCACAAGATTGACAAAAAGAGTTATCGCGGATCTTCATCGAAAGGACGTGGAATTTAGTATAGGGGATCATGTATTGTTGCGAGTTGCTCCATGGAAAGGAGTTACAAGATTTGGGAAGAAAGGAAATCTCAATCCACGATTTATTGGTCCATTTCAAATTCTTGACCGAGTAGAAAATGTAGCCTATAGACTCGCGTTACCTCAAGTATGTCTCGTGTTCATAATGTGTTTCACATATCGTACTTCGTAAATATGTGAAAGACCCGAACCACGCGTTATTGAGTTAAACAGGACGAGATAGCGAGAAGACTTAACGTATGAGGAGGTACTGTCAAGATCTTGGATAGGAAGGGCATATCCTACGTCTGACGAAGGTCATACCACAAGTTAAAGTCTTGTGGAGGAACCATCTTATAGAAGAAATGACACGGGAATTGGAAACGGAAATGAAAGCGAGGTATCCTCACCTTTTGAAACACACAGTACGTATGTCAATTTCGAGGACGAAATTTCATAAGGAGGGAGGTTGTAAGACCCCAAATAATTAATAAATAAAATTTAATTTCCTTTAATTATTATTTTGAAATAGTAAGGGTTGATGTGATTAATGTGGATAGTTATGGGTAAAATCATAAATATTTCAAAATAAGTTAAAGTGGTTATAAAATATTCATTGTTGTCTGGGAATATTCGTTTGGTCGTGGAATATTCGTGCTTTGTCGGGGAATATTCATTAGTGTATGTGGCCTTGACCATGTGTGGAGCCCCATAACTGAAAGCGATTGGAGGAAGAAAGCGACTAATATAAGTTGTTTAAAAATAACAGGCGTAGTTATTCTGATTTTACATTGTTGGAATACCCGTTGGTTAAAACACACGATGTCTGGCGTTGTTGCGACAAAGAAGACACTGCAGTATTGCACCAATTATTGACTCTTACGTAAGAAGGCACTACTCAATAATGGTTACTGATAATTCTTTATTCGATTATTTTATTTGTTCAATAATTATTGCGTTGATATTTTATATTGTTGTTGTTTCAATAATTGTCATTTACAATATTTTTCATTATCGAAGCAATAATTCATATTATCTGAATAATATTATTTGATAACATTATTGGCAATGTCTAGAAAGTTACATACAAGGAGAGGTTTGGTCACCTAATTGCTGGCGGCCAAGAAGGAGAAATTCTTATTGGAAAGCCCCTCTTCCCCTGAGGGCTATGCAGTTATCAATATCATTGTGATTACGTAATATTATTTGTGAATAATTAATTATTGATTCATATGATTAGGAAAATATTGATTTTATGTGGATATAGATGGAGAAAATTTTTAATATGACAATTGTTGAAAATTGAAATTTTATCTTTTACGATAAAATAATATATTTAAATATATATATTATTATATTTTAATAATATAATAATGGTGATATTTTACAACGAATGTGGAATATATGAGTATATGAGGATGAATATATGATTCCGGATATATATTGATTGATGTTACGGGGATAAAAATATTGATGATGGGTATTAAATTCATAGATATTAGTAGATTTCATCTCACGTAACTCTTCTATGAATTAATATTTTCCTTGTGAGTATTGATTTAAAACTTGTTGTCTATTGTATTCTATTAGATTTTTTTTCCCTGTTGAAGACTAACGATAATTTGTTCTGTATTATCTTAGTCATAATATTCTTTACTGGGCTAGTTGAACTCACCCTTTTCCTTTTTGTTCCATTTTTTTTCTTAGGAGGCGAGAATGTAGCGAGTACGAGTCGGGGTACGGAATGATGGTTTTAGAGAGTTGTTTAGTAGTCCTCACCATTTCTGTTAAATAATGTATCAATAATTATGATTAGGATTTATTTGTATGTGGATATTGTTTAGATGACAATATCTGTATTTAAACTCACAGTTTTATTGTTGTAATAATAAAGTTGTAGTTATTTCTGTACCGTGTATTGACAACTCAAAATGGGTGATGTATACATATTTTGGGGGTGTCACAGGTGTTGAGATGAACATGACCAAAAGATGAATATCTTTGGCATGTAGTGCAAAGATGACTATTTGATTTATGATGTATATTGATTGATGTTACAGGGATAAAATATCGATGATAGACTTTTAAATTCATAGATGATAGTAGATTTCATTCTCTACTTAACTCTTCTAATGAATTGTTGTTTCCACTGCAGTTGTTGATCTAAAACTTGTTGTTTATTGTATTCTATCAGATTTTTCCCTGTTGAAGACTAAGGATAATTTTTTGTACATTATCTTAGTCATAATATTCTTTACTGGGCTAGTTGAGCTCACCCTTTTTCTTTTTGTTCCATTTTTCTTCTCAGGAGACGAGAATATAGCGGGAACTAGTCGGGGTAAGGAGTAATGGTTCAAGACAGTTATTTTAGTAGTCCTCACCATTTTGTAAAATAGTGTATCAATAATTGCAATGAGGACTTATTTGAGTGTGAATATTGTCTAGAAGACAATATTTGTATTTAAACTCACAATTTATGTGTTGTCGTATTGCATACGACAATTGTATTAAGTGAAGTTGTAGTTGTTTACATACCATGTATTTGGCGACTCAGAATGGGTTGGATGTAATGGAACTATTTTAGAGGCGTCACGGTTGGTATCGAGCTTAGGGATATGGTCTCTGGCGGAGATCGGGGAATAGTACTAGGAGAGGAGAGGCGAGTAATCCTTATTTAGTATGTCATACCTAAGCTTATTTGTTGGTCAATCGAACTATATGGTTAATATGTGATATGTTAATTTGTTTAATTAACCCTTATTTTATAAGCGGTATTTAAGAATGGCAATTTGAGAATATTAACGGTGGAGTTAATGAGGCTGTGAAAACACCTTTAATCACCACACGAGGGGAACGTCTGACGGGAGAAGACAATATTCTCTGTAAATAACACCACCGAAAGCGAGCACGATTAACGGACGAGATGTTTAGGAGCTTTTTGCGATTCATGTAAAACCGGACGAGGGAGACTCGTATGAGAATACGGGTGGAAATGATAGTAGCTGTGACTTGTCCGCCAAGCAAGTTCAAAGAGTTGGGACCACCAGAATTTAAGGGAAAGCCGGATCCGATCATGGCGGAAACATGGGTCAAGCAAATTACTAAGATAGTCGATGTTTTGGGATGCACGGAGGAACAGAAGGTTCCATTCGCCACCTTTATGTTCCGTGGCGAGGCAAATTACTAGTGGGAGTCTGTGAAACTTACCCAGCCTGCCGCACTCCGCATGTCTTGGGGAACGTTTCAGAAACTTTTCAACGAAAAATACTTTTCTGAAAGTATTCGCTATATGAAAGAGGTAGAGTTTATTAGACTAGAACAAAACAACATGGCGGTGTCCCAATACGGTGAAGTTCGCAGAGTTATCGAGTTTGCACCTCATTTGGTAGAGAATGAGGAGCGAATGGCGATGATGTTTCGAGAGGTTTAAAACCCGAGATTGGCAATATCTTATCTCTCATAAATTTTCTTTATATCCGGATGTTGTCAGCGGGGCTCAATTATTAGAAGCAAGATAATGAATACGTTCAACCAAGAGACCGCAACGAGGATCATCTAGGTGGCAATGATCGTCGAACAATGATAACCAAATGGAGAAAGAAAAATACGGACAAAAACGACAACAACTCTCTGGTGGTAATCGTGGCCATGAAATTAGAAGAAACGAGTCGGGGGGAGATTTTAAAAAGAGGAGATTCAACAATGACACTGCGAAGACGTCAACACCAACTGGTTTTAAGGGAGGAGAAGCGACCATGGCGGTCGTATGCTATAAATGTGGAAAAGAGGACACATCACCCCAAACCTATCCACAAGCAGTTCAAGGTATGCTATAATTATGGAAAGGAAGGACATATCGCTTTCGAGATTATGACGGTGGCGAAACCAAGCCCGATTGGGGATGGTGACTCAAAAAAGGTTTGTCTCGAGAAAAGTCAAAGTCAATGGTTTCTAAGAAGCGTTTGTCGTGGCCAGAATTGAAAGAAAGAATAGAACAAAGTTAAGCGGGTTAGTTAATTATAAATTCTTACGAAGTTTATACCTTATTAGATACCAGTTCTACCCATTCATTTATCTCTCCTGCTTATACTCAACGTTTAAACTTGACTCCGGAGAAATTAGACTTTGACCTATCTGTGGAAACTTCGTTAGGAGAAACTTTCATCGCATCCACTGTTTATAAATCTTGCTTGATTCAGGTTGGCACTATCACATTACCTGTTGACCTTATCTATTTAAAGATACTTGTTTTTGATGTGATTTTAAGGTTAATTACTCATCATGCCAAAATTGATTGCTTTCGTAAGGTTGTTAGTTTTCATATTCCTAAGCAACCTGATATTCGAATTCAAGCAACCAAACCATTGAAGTCAAACACTTTCATATCAAGCCGTAAAGTCATTCGTTTATTGAAAAATGGATATCAAGATTTCTTAGCCATGTTATGGACTTAAACAAAAATACGTCAGATTTGAATGATATTTCCATTATTAGTAAATTTCCTGACGTATTTCCTGAAGAATTTCTTGGCTTACTCCCAAAGTGTGATATTTAATTTTGTATTGACTTTGAACCCAGTACAAAACCCATTTCTAAAATCTCATGGCTCCTATTGAACTTCAGGAGTTAAAAATTCAACTATAGAATTTGGTACTGAGAGCCTTTATCTGGTGACTTCCTTTGTGGAATGCTGCAGAAGCCCGGAACTCTCCGTAGGGGCGCCATATTTGTGCGTTAGTAAAGCGATAGGTGTCATTGTGACGTCTTTATCCAAGATTGGGATATGAGTCACGATTGTTGAGAGCAACCTAAGTCGAGAATCGAAATACGTAGCTTTCATGCTAAATTTGGTTATTATCGAAGATTTTGTGGAAAGATTTTCTCGAATCGCTACTCCATTAACTTGGTGACTCGTAGAGATACAAAATTGAATGGGAGCAAGGAATGTGGGAAGAGCTTGAAGAACTCAATAGGAGACTCATTTCGCACACGTGTTTCGACCATACCATCCCGAAAAGCGAACGTGGTAGGACGCGTGTTGAGTAAAAGATCGTATCTGATCTGAATGCGATATTGTCAAAGACCCATTTCATATAACTTACAAATGATAGATATAGAGTTAAAGACTCTACAGGGACTCATGTGATGATATACAAGTAGAACCGACTTTAATCGATAAAGTTAAAAGCGTTCAAGCTACACCCCTCGGGTGATGAATATGAAGAAGGAGGTACAAGAAATTGTTATTCCAAAAGCGAGAATTGGCGATGTGAGGAAAGCTCAAACCTTCGATTTATTAGTCCATTTGAAATCCTAGATCGAATAGGAACTATGGCCTATAGACTTGTTTTACCGCCAAGTATGACGCGTGTTCATAACGTTTTTCGTGTATCGATGTTACGTAAATATGTGGATGACCCGAACCACATTATTGAGTTAGAACCAGACGAAATAGCAGAAGATTTAACGTCACGAGGAGAGTACTGGGTCAAGATCTTGGATAGGAAGGGAGGCGTGTCCTACGCATGTCAATTTCGAGGACGAAATTTCATAAGGAGGGGAGGTTGTAAGACCCCAAATTATTAATAAATGAAATTTAATTTCCTCTATTTATTATTTTGAAATAGTAAGGGTTGATTTGATTAATGTGGTTAGTTATGGGTAAAATGCGCAAATATTTTAAATAAACAAGTGGTTATAAAATATTCATTGTTGTCGGGGAAAATTCGTTTGGTCGTGGAATATTCTCTTTGTCGGGGAATATTAAAGACGACAACGACGACGACTGTAATGGGCCCCATAACGGAAAAGCGATTGGATGAAGAAAGCGACAAGTATAAGTTGTTTATAAATACTTGGTGCTGATTATTCACTGAATTATCTTTGTTGGAATACCGGTGGTTAAAACACGATGTACGCATTATTGAACGAATAAGCGCGGTATTGCAACAATTATTGATTCTTACGTAAAGAAGGCATTACTCAATAATTGTTACAAGTAATTCTTTATTCGATATTTTATTTTATTGATTCAATAATTGTTGCGTTGATATTTTATATTCTTGTTGTTTGATAATTGTCACTACACGGTATTTTCCATTATTGGAGTAATAATTCATATTATCTAAATAATATTATTAGATAACATTATTGGAAATGTCTAGAAAGTTACGCTTCAAGGAGAGGTTTGGTCACCTAATTGCGGCCAAGAAGGAGAAATCTTTATTGGAAAGCCCCTCTTTCCTCGAACTACCGGTTGGTTGTCGATCTTTGTGATTACGTAATATTATTTATGAATAATTAATTATTAATTTATATGATAAGGAAAATATTAATTTTATGTGGATATAGATGGAGAAAATTTTTAAAGTGACAATTGTTAAAAATTGATATTTTATCTTTTACGATAAAATAATATTTTATTATATTATTATAATATAATAATGATGATATTTTATAATGAATATGGGATATATGATTATATGAAGATGAAGAGTATTTTTGTTGCATTAAATGATTAACACATGTTTTGTGTGTGGTGGACCCCATTTTTCTTTTGAAATTTGATTATAGCACTGTAAAATCGTCCGTTTGTGGATTTGGTCAATTTACATTTGGAATTTGGAAACACTTTCTTCGCAAAGTTGTAGAGAATTGAATTTCCTATAAAAACTCATGAGATTCGAATTTTCTAATAAAAGGACTATTTATTGTGAATTATTGAAGTTTAGGTATATCGGTGTGAATTGATTTTGGAGTTTAAATTATTTTTGTTAGAAAAACATTTTTGTATTTTTTGGACATCATTAACATGCGTGGCTGGTGTTTTTAACCAAAAGGTGGGCTAAGGAAAATTTGTATAATTATATTAAATTTTCTGCTTTGGTGTTCTAAGCATTTTCCTATAAATAGGGTCTTGGGTTAGAATTGAAAATCACACCGAAACTAAAGATTTTCTCTTTCTCTCTATAATATCGAGCGTATTTTGTGAGTATTTTAGTACTTTGAGTATTGCTATCACGATGCAAGTTCTTTCAAAGACTATATCCGATATTCGATCGAAAAGTACTATTCTTTACGAGGTAAGGGATGTTATTTTCTTCATAAGTGATATTATTTCTTCAATATCATTTATCTTGAAATATTGGTTGGAACTTTTATCAAATTTGGAACTTTTTCATGTCGATTGTTACTATTCATGAGTTCTTATTCACAGTCACTTATTCACGAAGCATGATGATGTTTTTTGTGAAATTTCTATCTTTTGGTGTTTGAATTCTTATTCACGATATCTGACTATTCACGATATCTGACCTTTATTCACGAATCGACAATTATTCATAGAAAAATTAAATTTTTTTTACGTGTCCAAGATCGTATGTTATGATTCTATCTTTGATTGGATCTATGTTTTGATCATTCTTGAATTTTACTCCACCGGTTATTTATGAAGTATTTTCGAACTTGGGTTATTTAAAGTATGAATCCTTAATACTTGTTCTTTTGTTTCTTTGGATTCGTTTCCTTTAAAATATTTTTCATCATCCTCGATCTAAATGATGATATAAGCTGAATATCTTTGGCTTTAGTAGTGCAAAGATGAATGATTTCTTGATGAATATCTTTGCCCGTAGTGCAAAGATGAGCAGTGTTGAGATGAACATGACGAAAAGATGAATATCTTTCAGGCAGTAGTGCAAAGATGACTATTTTATTTATGATGTATATTGATTGATGTTACAGGATAAAATATCGATGATGGACTTTTAAATTCATAGATGATAGTAGATTTCATTCTCTACTTAACTCTTCTAATGAATTGTTGTTTCCATTGCGATTGTTGATCTAAAACTTGTTGTTTATTGTATTCTATCGATTTTTCCTGTTGAAGACTAAGGATAATTTGTTGTACATTATCTTAGTCATAATATTCTTCTTCTTGGCTAGTTGAGCTCACCCTTTTCCTTTTTGTTCCATTTTTTCTTCTCGGAGGAGAGCGAGAATATAAGCGGGAACTAGTGGGGGTAAGGAGTAATGGTTCAAGAGGCGAGTTATTTTAGTAGTCCTCACCATTTTGTAAAATAGTGTATCAATAATTGCAATGAGGACTTATTTGAGTGTGAATATTATCAGAAGACAATATTTGTATTTAAACTCACAGATTTATGTGTTGTCGTATTTTGCGACAATTGTATTAAATGAAGTTGTAGTTGTTTTACATACCATGTATTTGGCGACTCGAGAATGGGTTGGATGGAATGGACTTATTTTGGGGGCGTCATGTGAGGGAGATTGTGAGACTCAGATTTTTACGAATAAAGATTTAAATTTCTCGAAATATTTTTTTTATTATGGTGTGGATTTGAGATAATGTTATAGTTGTGGGTAGTATTTTGCAAAGTATGCAAGTTGTTATATTATATTTGATTTGTCGGAGAATATTCTTTGTGTCGGGGAATATTAAATGCGACAAGACAATCATTATTGGACCTTGGCGGAATTATTATCGGATCGAGAAAAGCGACAAAAATATTTTATAAAAAAACTTGGCGGAAGTATTCTTTGTTAAAAGCTGTTGAACTACCCGATAGTAAAAGTACGATAATATCAGAACAACGATAACCATCGTGGGGAAGTTATCGTGCAAGAATGGTAACCATTTCGGTGGTAATCATGGCCAAGATAATAGGAGTGGAAATTCAAGAAGAAGGTTCAACAATGGCGTGAAGGCGTCGCACCAAACACCCATTTCAAAGGGAGAGAACGGTAGTCGGCATCGTATGTTTTAAATGTGGAGGGGAGGGACACATCAGTCCAAATTGCGCGATGTCATCCAAAGCATGTTACAATTGTGGAAGAGAAGGTCACCTAGCTCGATTTTGTCGTGCACCAAAGTCAAGTCCAGCTGGGACGGTGGCACCAAAGCCGGATATGGACAAAACAAAGTCGGTGGTTTTAGGAAGAGCGTTTTTCATGACTCCTCAAAAAGCGAGTAATTCGAACGAAGTTAGTACGGGTTAGTTAAATTTTTGAAAAGTCTATGCCTTATTAGATATCGGTTCTACCCATTATTTTATCTCTCTTGCTTGCGTTCAAGGTTTAAATTTGACTCCGGAGAAATTAGACTTTGATTTATCTATTGAAACTCCGTTAGGAGAAACCTTGATTACATGTGTTATCCAAGTCTTGGATGAGGGTCATAGTTTTGAATGAAATAACAAAAGAAATCACCATACATGCGGTACTTGCGATAGGCGAGGTTATTCTACGAGAATAATAAATAACGAGAATCCGGTCGGTAATACTTGCAACCAAGCGGATATTCCAATGAGAATAATAAAGATGGAATAACAATGTAAATCACCATGCATACCAGACTTCAGATAGAAATGTTATTTTACGAATAATAAATAATGGAATCGAGTCGGCGAAATTACGCAAGCGATGAGGATGTTCAATGTAATAATAAAGAATGGAATAACAGCGAAATCACCGTGCATGCAGACTTGACAGGCGAGTTATTTCAACAAAATAATAAATAACAGAACCGGTCCGGCAGAAAAGCATGCAGACAAGATATTCCAATGAGAATAATAAAGAATGGAATAATGAAGAATTTCACCAAGTATAGGGTAGCGCGCGAGTTATTCCAACAAAATAATAAATAATAGAATAATGGAAGAATTTCACAGTATAGGGTGAATCATAGCGTATCAAAGTTATTCCAACAAAATAATAAAAATGGAATAAATGAAGAATTTCACCAAGTATACCACGATATCTGAGTTATTCAAACAGAATAATAAAGAATGGAATAATGAGAAGAATTTAGCAAGTATAGGGTAATGGCAGATATCTGAGTTATTCCAACAGAATAATAAAGAATGGAATAATAGAAGAATTTCACCAAGTATACCACGTTATACTGAGTTATTCCAATGAGAATAATAAAGAATGGAATAATAGAAGAATTTTACCAGTATACCACGTATACAAAGATGAATAATAATAAAGAATGGAATAATGAAGTTCTCTTCATGAATACGAAAAAGAAATAATACCCCTTACTTTATAAAAAAGAGTACTGACGGCGGTAGAGGCGAGGATATACTTGAAGAAACTTGCACTACGCTCAAAGCTTTCTTAAACGCTTAAAGAAATACGCTCAAGATTATAGAAGAAGAATTCTCTACGGTTCACTCTCTTAAAGTTTCAAGGTGAATTCGTAAGAAATAATGAAGGAATGAGCTTCTATTTATAGAAGAATGGGTGAATAGTAACAATCCATGAGCAGTCAGATTGATTTACTTTTAAGCAGACGGATCAGGATTGATTTAAAAAATATTCTAATAAAACAAAAATCTTTTAAATAAAATATAATATATTATATTTATTTTCTAATAAAACAAATAACTTTATAAAAATATTCTATTTTATATAAAAAGATTTTACTATACAAAATACTATATGTAGGCACTATGCAACACTATGCATAATAAAATATAATATATTCTAATTATTGTCTAATAAAACAAATAACTTTATTAAAGTATTCTATTTTATATAAAAGATTTTACTATGCAAAATACTATGCATAATAGAATATTATATATTCTAATTATTTCCTAATAAAGCGAATAACTTTATAAAAGTATTCTATTTTATATAAAAAGTTTTTACATTTTATTACACTAATAATACTAATAAAACAAAACTTATATATAATATAACAATCAATAATAATTGAATCAAATAACGTGATATACTATGCAACAACTATTGTAGCAATAATTGAACAAAACTGAGTGTTTTCTCACGTAAGCATCAATAATCAATACCGGTGTGCTTCTACTATGCAACCACGCCAGACATCGTAATTTTACTACTAGGAAGTTCAATAGTATTAACGATAAAACTTCCCAAGTTATTTTCATAAAAATATTTTTTTGTTTTCTCAATCCAGGCACAATAATTCCGTTTGTGGGGTCCACCAATGATTGTCTTGCCGTCGTACGAATATTCTTTGTTAAAACGAATATTCCCCTACCAATCGAATATTATATAACAACTTGCATACTTTGCAAAATTTATAAATATTACTCACAACTATAACATTATATCAAATCCACACCATAAAAAAAATATTTCGAGAAAAATTAAATCTTTATTCGTAAAATTTGGGATTTTACAATCTCCCCTCCTTATGAAATTTCACCCTTGAAATTTACGTGACGCATTACTGGTTTCTTAGAAATGATGATGGACAACGTGTCGATTCTAACTCTTGAGGTATAACCTTTAAGCGTAGAATATATTCCAGGATTTTAACAGGTACATCTTCATATGTTAAATTATCCGTTATCTCGTCCGGTTCTAAATCAATAATGTGGTTCGGGTCATTCACATATTTACGTAATATCGATATGTGAAAAATGTTATGAACACGCGACATACTTGGCGGTAAAACGAGTCTATAGGCCACAGTTCCTACTCGATCGAGGATTTCAAATGGGCCAATAAAATCGAGGGTTGAGATTTCCTCTCTTCATCGACTCTTGCTTCTAGAATAACGCCCTCTTGAATCTTCTTTTTCGTGTTCATCAGCTCCGGGTCTGTAGCTTGAGCGACTTTAACTTTATCGAATAAAGTTGGTTCTAATCATATATTCGTTATCTTCACGTGGGTTCGTATATTCACACTCAGAAACGCATACAATCTTCTACTCAACGCGTCAGCTACCACGTTCGCTTTTCCACGATGGTATTGAATGGTACGATCGTAATCTTCAACAGCTCGAGCCAACGTCTTTGGCACATGTTACGTTCGTTTTGGGTGAAGAAAATATTTGAGGGTTTAAGAAATGGGTTTTGTACTGGGGTCAATACAAAATTCGATTTCACGCTCTAGGGGTAGGCTAAGAAGTCTTCAAGAATACGTTAGGAAATTTATTAACGATAAAAATATCCTTCGAAACTGTGACTCTCATCCCAAGACTTGGATAACACATGTAATGAAGGTTTCTCCTAACGGAGTTTCAATCGATAAGTCAAAGTCTAACTTCTCTAGAGTTAAATTTAAACGTTGGTAAAGCAAGAGATAAAATAATGGGTAGAGGCGGTATCTAATAATGTATAGACTTTGCAAGAATTTATAATTAACTAACCCATGCTAACCGTTCGTCAACTACATTTCGCTTGACAAGTCACGAAAAACGCTCTTCCTGAAATCACCGACTTTGTTTTGTCTGTATCCGCCTTTGGTGCCACCGTCCTAGCTGGACATAACTTTGGTGCACGACAAAATCGGGCTAGGTGACCTTCTCTTTTTAAAATTTTCACTTCTATTATCTTGGCCATGATTATCACCGAAGTTATTACCTTTCTTGGCATGATAATTTCCCCCACGATGGTTATCATTGTTCCGATGGTCGTTGCCACCGGTATAATTATTATCGTGTTGTTGGTCGTTACCTTTTGGTTGAGCTGACTCAATGGTCTCATGTGCTTCATTGCTATTCTCAACATTCTCGGATGCCATTTTCAAACACTGTCACAAAACAAGGGTTAAATAACATATCACATATTATCTTTATACTCTGATCGACAAATTAAATACCAAATAAACTTAGGTAGGTCATACTAGCGAAGGAATTCCCCGTCTCTCCCCTCCTAATTCTTGTCTCACATCTCAGCCAGGGATCATATCCCTAAGCTTTGATACCAACTATAACGCCCCCAAAATAGGTATACATCACCCATCTTGAGTCGCCAGATACATGGTACTGAATACAAATACAAACTAATTATACAACAGTCGTGTAAAATACGACAAAACATATGTTGTGAGTTTTAATACAAATATTGTCATCTAGACAATATCCACACTCAATGGAGTCCTCATTACATTTATTATTTCACTATTTCACAGAATAGTGAGGACTACTAATGCACCATCTAGGACCAAAGACTGTTCCCGATTTGGTCCCATTTACGTTCTCATTTCACAAGAGAACAATGAATGAAAGGATGAGCTCAACTAGCCCAAAGAAGAAATATTATGACTAAGATAATGCGAGAATAAATTATCGTTAGCCTTCAAATGATGTTAAAGCGATACAATATAACAAACATCAAGTTTAAGCTGCAATGAACAAGCAATCCATTAAAAGAGTCAAGTAGAGAATAAAATCTACTATTTTTTTTTGATTTAAAAGGTTTTTCATCACTTTTATCGTTGAGACTCAGCTTAATAAATAATCCACATTATCAATTCATCCCTGCACTACAGGCCAAGGATATTATTTAGTATCACGACCACGAATTATCTATGTACTACGGGCCAAAGATAATTGTATTTTCATCAACGGTCCTGATCATGCCATAAAATAATTCATCTTTGCTCCCTTGGCCGAAAAGAATCCATAGCCATAATCATACCAAAAACTGTCCATCAATGCACTACGGGCCAATGAGGACTTTTTCCACATCATTTGTAACATTACGGTCATGATTATACCGAATAATCCCTGGTCATAATCATACCAAGTCCATCTATGCACTATAGGTCACAGGTGATTTTTAACAAAATATTAACATGAGGAAGATGACAATGATATAAGAATTCAATAAAACAAGTTCAAGAATTAAATTATCCAGGAACTAATAACGTCCAAATTGTCAACATGATACTTCTTTGTAGAGTAAAATTCAAGAATGCTCAGAAGAATATTTCCATAAAAAGATACTGGATGAAGCATAAATATCAAGGATATTCCACTAATTTCATGGAGTATAGAAGTCAAAACTTTAACCAATTGAGTATAATAAAGAATGAAATAACAAAAGAAATCACCATGCATGCGGATTGTGATAGACAAAGTTATTCTAATGAGAATAATAAATAAGCGGAACAGATCATGCATAATACGCACCAAACAGGATATTCCAAATGAATAATAAAGAATGGAATAACAATGAAATCACCATGCATGCGGTACTTGATGTAGACATGTTATTCCAATGTAATAATAAATAATGAAACTGTGTCAGCGAAATTCGCACCGCAAGCGGGATGTTCCAAAGAATAATAAAGAATGGAATAACAACGAAATCACCACGCATGCGGTGATCAGATGTAGGCGTGTTATTCTAATGAATAATAAATAACGGAACCAGTCCCGCGTAAAAGCGTCTGAGACGAGGATATTCCAATGAATAATAAAGAATGGAATAATGAAGAATTTCACCAAGTATAGGGTAGCGCATGTGTTATTCCAATGAGAATAATAAATAATAGAATAATGAGAAGAATTTCACCAAGTATATAGGTGTATCACAGATATAAAAGTTATTCCAACAAAATAATAAAGAATGGAATAATGAAGAATTTCACCAAGTATACCACGATACAAAGTTATTCCATGAGAATACTAAAGAATGGAATAATGAAGAATTTCACCAGTATAGGTAGATCATGCGTATCTGAGTTATTCCAATGAATAATAAAGAATGGAATAACAGAAGAATTTCACCAAGTATACCACATATACAGGTTATTCCAACAGAATAATAAAGAATGGAATAATAGAAGAATTTCACCAAGTATACCACGTATACAACAACAGAATAATAAAGAATGGAATAACAGAAGTTCTCTTCATGAATACGAAAGAAATAATACCCTTTACTTTATAAAGAAGAGTACTCCGATGGTAGAGCGGGGATATACTTGAAGAAACTTGCACTACGCTCAAAGCTTTCTTAAATACTAAAGAAATACGCTCTAGATTATAGAAGAAGAATTCTCTCTACAGTTTCTCTCTCTTAGAGTTTCAGTGAATTCGTAAGAAATAATGAAGGAATGAGCTTCTATTTATAGAAAAATGGGTGAATAAGTAACTCAATCCATGAAGCAGTCCATTGATTTACTTTTAAGCAGACGGTCGGATTGATTTAAAAAATATTCTAATAAAACAAAAATCTTTTAAATAAAATATAATATATTATATTTATTGTCTAATAAAACAAATAACTTTATAATCCACAGAATTATCTTTGGTTGACCCAATAGACCCCAAAGAAAAACGAGAAGATTACTATCATCTTCTTTCCAATGGTGAACTTTCTCTTGACATATAACTATCTCTACTGTCTCCAAGTGAAAATTATATTTTAAATAAACTCCAAGATCATATAGGTAGTGCTCGTAGATATACTCAGCAAGTGGATGTGCAAAACCCTGTCTTATGATAATACGAGGTTGTATGTCATTAGATATCTTGTATGATAGTGGCAAAACACCCTTCCAAAGTTGGGTTCACCTCACCCTATTCGGTTCACCAAAATTAAATATCAAATGACGTATAAAATACGACACACTTATCTAAAGTCATCAATAAAATTATTTTCATACTATTTAGGGAGAACCTCAACATCTATAGACCACCGATTCTATTCATCTCATTATCCCCGTCAAACCCATTCTACACTCTTATTACCTGAAAGGAATTGTGAAGCAAAAGGGTGAGCACAAATAGCCCAATAAAGAATATCGTGACTAAAGATAATTAAATTATCAATAGCCTTAAACAAGAATAAATCAGATATTTAGAACATATGGTAGATGATAAAACTTTTCAACCATAGTTGCAGCGGAACGAGCAATCCATTAGAAAAGTCAAATAGATAATCAGATCTATTATCTTCTCTGTGTTAAAAGTCCACTGATAATGTTTTATCCCTGTAACATCAATCAACAATTCATGTCCACAATCATATGAATAACTCATAATCATAATTGTGATTCTAAATTCCTCTTTGCACCCAGGACAAAGATAATTTTTATCACCTATCTTCACCTGAAATATCAAAAATCATGGTTATACCAAATCACAATTTCGCTTCATAATCATACTAATAAATTCATCTTGACACTACTACCAAAGATATTCATAAACAATTCATCTTTTGCACTAAAGGCCAAAGACATACTGTTGTATTTTAGAAGAGTCAAGTAGAGCATGATATCTACTATGTTTTACTTAATTAAAAATTTATCATCAATATTTTATCATTTGAGACTCAAATTTTAATAAATAATCCACATTATCGAATCATCACAGACTACTGGCCAAGGATATTCATGTAATCATCAATGGTCATGATTATCTTTGAATAATCCTCGTTATAATCATACTAATAACTGTCCATCAATGCACTACGGGCCAATGAGGACTTTTACCACATCATCTATAACATTATGGGTCATGATTATACCGAATGATCCCTGGTCATAATCATACCAATAAATAATTCATCTATGCACATAAGCCAAAGATACTCATCAATCAATAGTTAATCTTTGCACGTAAGCCAAAGATAACTTTCATCATAATATAAGCATGATGATGATGATAATATAAGCATTAATGAAACGAAATCAAGGTTAAATATTAAAGACTTTAAATTTATCTAAAAATTAACAATCACTTAATAAACTCATAATCTTATATTGTTAATATTATAACAATATTTTAATCACTTCTTAAAACAATTTAATTTAATTGTTTACACTTTACCAAATAATGTATTTAATCATTCACAAATGCCAGACTCATAAGATTTCATCACCAATGATCAAATCCCTCATCAAAAATCTGCATATACCTTATATAGGATTTTCAAGCCCTAAAATCCTATTTACCAATTCTTCCACTTCACATAACATATTTAACTCATATGTTTGTAACTAAACCATTTCCATGAAAAATTAACAAATCAACTTATTATTTTTCTATCATTTGTCCAAACATATATACATATATTTCATACACAACAAGTATTTTTTTATAATTTTTCAATTCCCTTAAGTATTTTTCAAAAATCAATTTCTAATTAACTCCTGAAGAAATTAGCTACCTCAAGTTTAACTCCAGAAATTTCTAAATCTTGGCAGGATCTTACACATGTTAACGTGAGCTTCCAGTTTAAATTTCATGGTCATCGAAGTTATAGAACTCTGGTTATAGCGTTTTTCGTCGGAAAAACCTAAATATTGAAATAGTCATAACTTGCTCATTTTAAGTCGGAATGAGCTCATTTTTGGACAGGAGGTACTTTATACCATATATTTCCATGTCCTAAAAGGCCGGAATTTTTCTCACAAATTAAGTGGCCAAAAATGCCCTTTTAAATTTATGGGCAGTAGCTTTTTGGTACTTTGCAGTTTTTTGACTCCTTTGCTAAAATCAGTCCACACGAAAATCTACAACACCTTTTCCAGTGATTCCACTTGGATAAGTTAGAAAACTCGTAGATCTAACTTTAGAACTTGACCACACTAAAAAATTCAAAATATAATAGGAGATATGGTCAATTGAATTTCATGTTCCATTTTCACCAAAATCTGATTTTCAACCCTTTGTGATTTCTAAGAAACTTTCATGTTTTCACATAATAACCAACATAACTCATCATAACACTTACTAATACTCCATATACCCATAATTTTCATCAGTCCAATGCTCTTATTATAACTTTCATCATAATCAACAGTCCAATGCTTATAGTATAACTTTCATCATAATCCACGTAAACAGATCATTTCCACAATTTAATAAGGAATGAATACAAAGGATCATTCACCATACATGTGGTAATCCACATATACAGGTTATTTCAACAGAATAATAAAGAATGGAATAACAGAAGAATTCACCATGCATGCGATAGATCAAGATGACGAGTTATTCTCAACAGAATAATAAAGAACGGAACCAGGTCAGTCGTAATCCACACCGATAGGATATTCCAACTGAATAATAAATAATGAAATAACAATGTAATTCACCATGCATGCGATAGATCAGATACAGAGATAGGTTATTCCAATGAATAATAAAGAATGGAATAATGAGAAGAATTCACCATGCATGCGTCACGATCAAGGCATGCAGATAGGTTATTCTCAACAGAATAATAAAGAAGCGGAACCGTGTCGTGCGAACGCACGCATAAGATATTCCGACAGAATAATAAAGAATGGAATATTAGAAGAATTTCACCATGTATACAATACTTCGCATAGACAGGTTATTCCAACATAATAATAAAGAATGAAATAACAAAAGAATTTCACCATGTATATACGGTGGTCGCGTATCTGAGTTATTCCAACAGAATAATAAAGAATGAAATAACAATAGCTCTCTTCATGAATACGAAAGAAATAATACCCCTTACTATAATAATAATATCCCTTACCTTAGAAGAAACTGGATATTGGAAAAGGGAGGTAGCAGGCTTCTCTTCTTCTTTCTCTCTATAATTTCTCTCTCTAGAGTTTCAGTGAATTCGTAAGAAATAATAAATAAATGAGCTTCTATTTATAGGAGAATGGAGTGAATAGTAACTAATTCATGAGCAAATTCCAGATTGATTTACTTTAAGCGGATCATCCATACTGATTTACTATTAAAACTTAAAGCAATGGTCCATACTGATTTACTATTAAAACTTTAAACCAGCGATCCAAACTGATTCACTATCAAAACTTTAAACCAGCGATCCATATTGATTTATTATTAAAACTTTAAACCAACGATCCATATTGATTTGCTATTATAATTTCAACCAACGATCTAAAAAATTAGCACATCTCCTCATTGAATAATATTGTACCCAAAAATGATTTGGACCGAAAAGAAATATATTTTTTTGGTGAATAGTACCCCGTGAATAGTACTTCGGGAATAGTATCCCGTGAATAGTACCCCGACATGAAAAGTGTCCCAAATACCCAAGTGAATAATACTATAGTGAATAGTAATTTGGGTGAATAGTAACCCGTGAATAGTAACTCGTGAATAGTACTCCGACACAAAAAGTATCCTAAATACCCAAGTGAATAGTACTAGAGTGAATAGTAATTGGGTGAATAGTAACCCGTGAATAGTAACTTATGAATAGTACTCCGACACAAAAAGTGCCTCGAATACCCGATCGAATAATATAACCTCCAGACATCAATAATTATCGAAATAAATATCGATTTCCACTAACACTAATAATTCCAACACAATGGAACTATCAATTTCATCTTTAATCAACACGAACTTATTCATCATTAATATTATAACTCATAATATTTAACAACCAGGTCGTTCCCAGGAAAGAGGGGGCTTTCCAATAAGGATTTCTCCCTATTGGCGCGCAATTAGGTGACCAAACCTCTCTTTGACAGAACTTTTAGACATTGTAAATATTGTAATTTAATAATATGAATAACTTTGTCGTCTCAATTATTGATATAATAATATATAATATATTATGCAGATGATAATGTGACAATAATTGAATCAATAATATAAGAGATGTGATATAACTGAGTGACTTCTCACATAAGCATCAATAATCAATACTGGTGTCTACTTATGCAACCACAGCGTATTTTACCAACCGATTATTTTATTAACAACTTGCTTACTTTAAAAAGTTTTCAAATATGACTTTAACTTTAAACTTTTATCAATTTAACTATTTATCAAAATAGAAAAATTGAATACTTTTATTTCATAAAATTTGGGGTCTCACAATTCATCAGAAAGCAATAATTGAACAAAAGCGAGTGACTTCTCACGTAAGCATCAATAATCAATACCGTGTCTTACTTACTGCAACTGCGTATTCGACATTTATTTTTTTACTACCGAGTAGTTCAGCAGCTTTTAATTCGGTAAAACTTCCGCCATTATTTTTATAAAAATATTTTTATCATTTTCTCAATCCGACAATAATTTCGTTGTGGGGTCCACCAATGATTGTATCGTCATACGGATATTCTCCGACAAAAAGAATATTTCCAGACTAATCGAATATTCCCCGACACAATGAATATTTTATATCAACTTGCTTACTTTGCAAAAATTTTCACATATTACCCTTAACTTTAAACTTTTATCAATTTAACTATTTACCAAAACAGAAAAAAAATTGAATATTTTTATTTCATAAAATTCGGTCTCAATCTCTCCTCCTTATGAAATTTAAGCCTCGAAAATTTACATAATCTTGATATTCGAAGAGATGAGAATACATTCCTTTCTTTTCAGATTGTACCTTCCCGGTAATTACCTCGCTATCATGATTTTTCAATTTCTCATCTCCTGCATTTCAGATATCATTCTAGAATATATAGCTTCAAAACAAAGGTTAATTGACATATCACAATTTGTCAACTTATCAAGTAAACAATTTCAGCTTAGGTAAGTCACACACTAGCGAAGTATATAACTCGTCTCTCCCTCCTAGTTCTAGACTCTTATCTCCGCCAAATGACCATATCCTTAAGCTTTGATATTAATCGTGGCGCCCCCCAAAATAGGTATACATCACCTATTCGAGTCGCCAAATACATGGTACAAAAATACAAATACAAAACTTAATAATACAAATCGTCGGTAATACGACAAAACATAAAGCGAGAGTTTTAATAAGAATATTATCATCTAGACAATATCCACACTCAATGGAGTCCTCATTACATTTGTTGTCATACTATTTAACAGAATAGTGAGGACTACTAATGCTATCATCTGGACCGTCACTCCATTCCCCGACTATTCCCTGCTACATTCTCATTTCCTGAAGAGAATAATGAAAGTAAAAGGGTGAGCTCAACTAACCCAGTAAGAAATATTAAGACTAAGATAATGCATAATAAATTATCGTTAGCCTTCAACAGTGTTAAACTGATACAATATAACAAACATCAAGTTTAACTGCAGTGAAATAAACAATCCATTAGAAGAGTTAAGTAGAGCACAAAATCTACTATCTTCTATGATTTAAAAGGTTTTTCATCACTTTTATTGCTGAGACTCAGCTTAATAAATAAACCACATCATCCCTGCACTACGGCCAAGTATATTCATTAGTATCACAACCACAAATTATTCATGCACTACGGACCAAGCATATTTGTGTATTCATCAATGGTCATGATCATGCCAACAACTGTCCATCAATGCACTATGGGCCAATGAGGACTTTTACCACATCATTTATAACAATACGATACCATGATTATCTGAATAATCCACATTCATAATCATACCAAGTCCATCTATGCACTCACAGTGCCACAAATGACTTTCAACATAATATAAACATGAGAATGATGACAATGATATAAGAATTCAATAAAATAAGTTCAAGAATTAATTTATCCAGGAACCAATAACGTCCAAATTGTCAACATGATACTGCTTTGTGGAGTAAAATTCAAGAATGCTCAGAAGAATATTTCCATGAAAAAATACTGGATAAAGCGCAAATATCAAAGAAATTCCATTAATTTCATGGAGTATAAAAGCCAAAAATTTAACTAACTGAGTATAATAAAAAATGGAATAACAAAAGAAATCACCAAGCATGCGATAGACCGCACAGATAGGTTATTCCAACAGAATAATAAATAACGGAACCAGGTCATGCGTAAACGCACGCATACATGATATTCCAATAGAATAATAAATAATGGAACCGGTCATGCGTAAGCGTCATGCATGGGATATTCCAACAGAATAATAAATAATGGAACGGTCATGCATAAACGCACGCACGGGATGTTCCAATGAATAATAAAGAATGAAATAATGAAGAATTTCACCATGTATGCGATACATGATGTATAACGTTATTCAACATAATAATAAAGAATGGAATAATAGAAGAATTTCACCAAGTATAGGGTAGTCGCAGTATCTGAGTTATTCCAATGCGAGAATAATAAAAATGGAATAATGAAGAATTTCACCATGTATGCACAGACTTGGCGTATGCGAGTTATTCTAACATAATAATAAAGAATGGAATAATGAAGAATTTCACCGTGTATGCGTACTTTATGTGTATACAAAAGTTATTCCAACATAATAATAAAGAATGGAATAATGTAAGTTTTCTTCATGAATACAAAAAAATAATATCCCTTACCTGTAAGAAGCTGGATATAGGAGTAGTGAAGTAGCAGAATAATTTCCTTCTTTCTCTACAGAGTTTTCTCTCTAGAGTTTCAAAGTGAATTCGTAAGAAATAATGAAGGAATGAGCTTCTATTTATAGGAGAATGAATTTGAATAATAACTAATTCATGAACGGTCAGATTGATTTACTTTTAAGCGGACGGTCCATATTAATTTACTATGCATGATTATTAATAAAATATTCTAATAAAACAAAATCTTTTAAATAAAATATAATATATTCTATTTATAATCTAATAAAATGAATAACTTTATAAAAGTATTCTATTTTATATTAAAAAATTTACTATGCAAATACTATGCAGTCTTATACAAATCTTATACATAATAGAATATTATATATTCTATTTATAGTCTAATAAAGCGAATAACTTTATGAAAGTATTCTATTTTATATAAAAAGATTTTACTATGCAAAACACTATGCAGGATAATTATACAAACATTATGCATAATAGAATATTATATATTCTATTTATAGTCTAATAAAACGAATAACTTTATAAAAGTATTACATTTTTATATAAAAAGATTTTACTATACAGAGACCTTTATCTGTAAACACTATGCATAATAGAATATTATATATTCTATTTATAGTCTAATAAGACGAATAACTTTATAAAAGTATTCTATTTTATATAAAAAGATTTCTGTTTTATTACATTTATAATAATAATAAAATAAAACTTATCACCTTTATTATAATTCACAATATTAATCGACCAGGTTGTTCTCAAGAAAGAGGGGGCTTTCCAATAAAAATTTCTCCCTATTGGCGCGCAATTAGGTGACCAAACCTCTCCTTGGCAGAACTTCTAGACATCGTTAATATTGCAAATAATAATATTAATAAATTTATTATCTCAATTATTGATTTAATAATATATAAAATATCAACAATAACTGAATCAAATAACGTGAGATACTATGCATCAATTATTGTAGCAATAATTGAACAAAACTAAGTGACTTCTCACGTAAGCATCAATGATTGTATCGTCAATAATTCCGTTCTGGGGTCCACCAATGACTATACCGTCGTACGGATATTCCCCGACAAAAAGAATATTCCCCGACTAATCGAATATTCCCTGACACAACGAATATTTTATATCAACTTGCTTACTTTGCAAAAAAAATCACATATTACCCTTAATTTAAACTTTTATCAATTTAACTATTTACCAAAATAGAAAAAAATTGAATACTTTTATTTCATAAAATTCGGGGTCTCACACACCCCACATGTCACTTTCACACACATATATATATATATATATATATATTATATATACCGAATAATTTTTTACCGATTATTTTAAATAATGGGTAAATGGAGGTCCAAATAATAAGCAAAATTTATAACAAATACCTCATAAAAATCCCCTCAATATATTTAACAATATTTATTCATCATTATTATAACTCGCAATATTAACAACCAGATCGTTCCCACGAAAGTGGGGGCTTTCTGATAAGGATTTATCCCTATTAGCGAGCAATTAGGTGACCAAATTCCTTTCCTCGACAGAACTTTCTAGACATTGTTAATTATGCAAATAATAATATAAATAACTTCTCATCTCAATTATTGACTTAATAATATAAAATATTACAACAATAATTGAATCAAATAACGTGAGATACTATGCAACAATTACTGTAACAATAATTGAATAAAACTGAATAACTTCTCACGTAAGTATCAATAACCAATACTGCGACGCCCCCAAAATAGGTATACATCACCCATCTTGGGTCACCAAATACATGGTAGTGAATACAAATACAAACTTAATTATACAACATGAGCTGAGAATTTTTACACGAATATTGTCTTCTAGACAATATCCAAACTCAAATGGAGTCCTCATTATATTTATTGTCACACTATTTTATAGAATAGTGAAGATTACTATAACACCATCTTGGACCATCACTCCGTTCTCCGACTAGTCCCGGCTACGTTCTCATTTTCTGAAGAGAATAATAAAAGCAAAAGGGTGAGCTCAACTAGCCCAGTAAGAAATATTATGACCGAGATAATGCAGAATAAATTATCATTAGCCTTCAACAGTGTTAAACTGATAAAATACAATAAACATCAAGTTTAACTACAGTAGAACAAACAATCCATTAGAAGAGTCAAGTAAAGCATGATATCTACTATCTTATATGATTTAAAAAGTTTTTCATCAATTCTATCGATGAGACTCAGCTTAATAAATAAACCACATTATCGAATCATCCATGCACTATGGGACAAGGATATTCATGTAATCATCAATGGTCATGATTATACCGAATAATCATTGGTCATAATAATACCAACAATTGTCCATTAATGCACTACAGGGCAATGAGGACTTTTATCACATCATTTGTAACATTACGGGTCATGATTATACCAAATGATTCCTGGTCATAATCATACCAATCAATAGTCCATCTATACACGTAAGCTGTGACGCCCCCAAAATAGGTATACATCACCCATTCTGAGTCGCCAAATACATGGTACAGAAAATAACTACAACTTTATTATTACAATTGTCGTGCAAAATACGACAACACATACTGTGAGTTTAAATACATATATTATCTTCTAGACAATATCAACACTCAAATAAAGTCCTCATTATAATTATTAACACATTATTTTACAAAATAATGAGGACTGCTAAACAACTGTCTAGAACCATCATTCCATACCCCGACTACTTCCCGTTATGTTCTCGCTTCCTGAGAAGAAAAATGGAACAAAAAGGAAAAGAGTGAGCTCAACTAACCTAGTAAAGAATATTATGACTAAGATAATATACAACAAATTATCCTTAGTCTTTAACAGGAAAAAATCTGATAGAATATAATAGACAACAAGTTTTAGATCAACAACTACAGCGAAAACAGGAATTCATTAGAAGAGTTAAATAGAGAATGAAATCTACTATCATCTATGAATTTAAAAGTCCATCATCAATATTTTATCCTTGTAACATCAATCAATATACATCTTGAATCAAATATCCATCTTTGCACTACGGGCCAAATATATTCATTTGTATCACCAGTTGGTCATGTTCATCTCAACACCTGTTCATCTTTGCACTACGGGCTAAAGATATTCATCAGGTAATCATTCATCTTTGCACTACAGGCCAAAGATATTCATCAAGTATCACCATTAAGGACTGAGGATGATGAAAAATATTTTAGAGAACGAATTTAGTGAGATAAAAGAACAAAGATTAAGGATTCGTACTTTAGATAATTCAAGTTCAAAAATATTCCATAATAAATAATAATAGAGTAAAATTTAATAAAAAAGATCAAAACATGAATACAATCAAAGATAGTAACCATAATAGACATCTGGGACGAAAAGAGAAAATTTTACTTTTCGGTGAATAGTGCCGTATTTATGAATAATGCCGTATCGTGAATAGTAACTCCGACACAAAAAGGTAGAAATTCCACAATCAAACTCATATCAATATTTCGGCATAATGATATTGAAGAAAATAATATCATTAAAAAAGAAAATAACATCCCTTACCTCAAAATAATAGTATTTTTGATCGGAAAATCGGATGTATTGCCGAAGGAAAGTTGCACTGAATAGCAACTCTCAAAGTAACTAAATACTCACAAAAATACGCTCGATAATATATATAGAGAGAGAAAACTTGTTTATGATGTGATTTTCAATTCTAACTAAACACCCTATTAATAGGAAAATGTTAGAACGCCGAAACAGACTTAACCTGCTACCTGATGGCTTTACCTACTACTATTCCCACCCACCACATTTGAAATAAAATTTTAGCACATTTCTTCACCAACCATAAGTGGGGCCCACTCATTCTAGAATTTTCCACCAAAATGATAAATTCATAAACTTCAACAATTTCTGAACCAGTCACCTCTTAAAATTCATAACAAATCATACGTTCATTTTTAACGGTTCAAAATTTGTGGACATATACTTAACTTATATATATATATATATAACATATCCAAAAATCACAACGATCCAACGGTCGGATTAAAAATTATAACTCACGCAATATATCTCAAGAACACTGATTTTTCGGATTATGAGTCATTCGGACCAGTTTCCTTCATATAAAATAAATAAATCCATCATTTATATCCACATCAAATACATATTTTCTTATCATATAAATTAATAATTAATTATTCATAAATAATATTACAGAATCACAATAATGATAACTCAGTAGTTCTGAGGAAAGAGAGGGCTTTCCGATAAGGATTTCTCCTTACTAGCGCGCAATTAGGTGATCAAACCTCTCATTAACAAAACTTTTTAGACATTGTCAATAATGCTATCTAATAATATTATTCAAATAATATGAATTATTGATCTGATAATGAGAAATACTGTGTAGTGACAATTATTGAAACAACAATAATATAAAATATCAACACAACAATTATTGAATTAATAAAATAAAATATTGAGCAGTAATTATCGTGAACAATTATTGAGTAAAGTGCTATTCTTCACGTAAAAATTAATAATTCAAAAATATTGTGTAATACTGATTGCAGCCATCGTGCAAACCACGCCAGACATCGTATTTTAAACCAATAGAGTATTCCAACAAGAAGTTAATTGTGAACGACTACGTCGTTATTTATAAAAACTCAAACTTGTCGTTTTCTTCATTCGACAGTTATTCCGTTATGGGGCCCACAAATGGCTGCGTCGTCATACGAATATTCTCCGACAACAAGAATATTCCACGACCAAACGAATATTCCACGACAAAAATGAATATTTTATAACTACTTGCTTGCTTATTTTACAAAATTTGCACATTTCACTTATAACCAAAACATTATATCAAATTAATTCCTTATTATTTCAAGATAATGAATATAGGAAATTCAATTTTATTTATAATAAGTTGGGGTCTTACATAAGCCATATATGACTTTCATCACAATATAAGCATAAGGATGATGACAATGATATAAGAATTCAATTAAAAAAAAGTAAATGATAAATTTTAAATATTTATAATTTAATTTATCAAGAATTCAATAATGTTCAAATTACCAACATGATACTGCTTTGTGAAGTAAAATTCAAGAATGATATTGTATCAAAAATGATTTGAACTGAAAAGAAATCAATTTTTGTCATGAATAATACTCCGGGTGAAAGTACCCGGGTTAATAGTACCTCGTGAATAGTACTTCGGGAATAATACCCCGTGAATAGTACATGTAAATAGTACTTCGTGAATAGTACTTTATGAATAGTACTTTGTGAATAATACTTTGTGAATAGTACCGTATGAATGAATAATACTCATGGACAGTACTCCGACATGAAAAGCTTAAAATTTAACAAGAATGTGCAGAAAATATCTTTGTAAAATGATACTAGATGAAGCGCAAATTTTAAGGATATTCTACTAATTTCACGGAGTATAGAAGAAATATACTTTAACGGAATGAGGGTATAATCATAAATATGAGACGAAATAATATTACTCACATACTACAGAGTATGGAAGAAAATATTATTCTTTATGAATACTGAACAAAAATAACATCACTTACCTCAAAAGAAGACTGAATACTGGAATAGTGAGGTAACAGACTTCTCTTTTTCTTTCTCTCCATAGCTTATCTCTCTATAATTGCTCTTGTGAGTCTTAGTGAATTGGTGAGAATGAAAGAAGAATTAGTTTCTATTTATATAAAAATATAGTTTTAATAATTGCATGTTTTGGGACTCGAAATATTACAGTATAATACCTTCATATTTTTCTTTATTTTTAATTTAGTCATGCAAGTATTATCAAACTTGCACCCCTCCCCTAGTAGTACATCATGTGAATCAATAGTATATTCATGTGAATCAATAGTTCTATACATGTTAAAAAAATAGTTACAGTATAGTACCTTCATCTATACCTCTATTTTTAATTTAGTCATGCAAGTATTATCAATATTGCACCACCTCCCCTAATAGTACATGCATGTGAATCAATAGTACACACATGTGCATAAATAGTTATAAGCATGTGAATTAATAATAATTAATTGCTCATTTATCCGATTAATTACTCGATTGGTCAATATATCATCTAAACATCAATTATTATCGAAATAAATGTCGATTTCCACTAACACTAATAATCCCAACACAATGGAACTATCAATTTTATCTTTGATCAACACGAACTTATTCATCATTAATATTATAAATCATAATATTTAACAACTAGATCATTTCCAGAAAAAGGGGCTTTCCGATAAAAATTTCTCCCTTACGCAATTAGGTGACCAAACCTCTTCTCGACATAACTTTCTAGACATTTATGTGTGTGTGTCTATATATATATTTATATATATTTAACTTTTAAAATAATAAAATAATAGGACACAAGTGTGTGTGTCTAAAATACACATTTCCTTTTCTCATATATATATATATATATATAATTGTATTTTTTTTATTGTTTTCTTAACATAACGAGCTAAGTCGTTAGTCTTTTGAAAAAATATAATATTTTACATAATTTTTATTATGTTTATGTTTATTTAGTTGTAATTTTCGACGATATTAAGATGGTTTTTTATGTTATCAATTTATTATTTTTACTCAACATCACAATAAGAAACAAAACATATAAGGTACCATTTATTTAGTATTTTATATTGTATCATGATTGTTACTTGTATTATTGTTAAAATAATTTATAAGAAAATCTCACGCTACTCTAAAAAAAAATTTGTCATTTAGAATTTAAAAAATAAATAAATTAATACTATATTCAATGAATTTTTATAATATTTTCACATTTATTTGATATGTCGAATATCTATAAATATTAATTAAGACAAACTCATATATCGCACGAATTAAAAATTTGTTTAATATATATATATAATATATATATATATAATTATACAATTGTTTGACAAAATACAAGTTAATAAAGCATCTTTATTTAAAAAGTACTTAAATTAATATACAAAAATCTATTTTTTAAAAAGATGTCAATTTATTTTATTTTTATTCCTCAACTTGTATATATTTATTGTTTTTATAATACAAAATAAATTTTAAAAAAAATGTCATCTAAAACTTTTTTTTGATTCCTCAAAATTTGGAAAATACACAAAATAAAAAGAAAAGGAGAAGAAAAGTCAAAATAATAGTAAGAAAACATGTTAATGAACAAGAACTTAATTATTTATATTTTATAAATATAATATAAATTATAATATTAAAATATAATGTGATTAGGGATTAAAAGCACCCTAATAAAAGTTTAAAATTTTAATTTATTTTCCATTGAGTTTATGAAGGTTCGGAATGAGTGTCGTCATTTGGTTGCAAAGCCAAAGCCGCTATTAACGTAACTAATTAATCACCAGTATTACACTAACTAGTAGTAGGACTAGTTATTATATTAGTCTCTTCTTCCCTTCCTCAAACCCTGGCCCTTTATCTTTCTTCTTTGACCGCCACCGCCTTTCTCTCTCTTCAAATCTTCATCTCAGTTTGCATTGCCCAACCCCCACCTATAAGTCTATCACCTATTTTTCTCTCCATCTCTCTATATATAATAGTTTTGAATACATATTAATTAATAGTAGTATATACATATAGAAAGATGTTATTCTTCCGGGGATTATCTCGGATTTCTAGAACGAGCTACAATCGTTGCCGATGGATATACTCACTCCCACATAATCAACACCTTTCCCATTCCAGTCACTTTCTCTCTCCTCCGGAGTCTACTCACAAGGTAAACTCATAAAAATACAACTGTATGTTTCGAAGAATCGGATCAATGATGACAAGTATTATAATGAAATTATTTGTTTCTAGGTTTTGTTGTGTTTTTGCTAGCCAAACTGTGGAATTATGATTGTTAAGTTAAATTTCGTTTTTAATACTCAAATTGGTGATCTTGCTCTCTCAAGGAAATTTCTTCAAACATTTAGTGGGTAAATGTAGAATTACCTCCGACATATAACAGGAGTTCTATTTTCTACTTCACGGGAAGAGGGTTCACTCTCCAAATCATTAATTGAATTGAACTCTGAGTTAGACACAACATATGTTTTGTTTAAATTGGGTGGTGAGGTTATGCGTGAAGTGGTCGTATCGTTTCTAGCAAAGTTATAGGATGGATTGCATGCAACACCTTAACCCTATGGTACAATTGCTCGCGTTCGAAAATATGCGTTGAATGGTCATCAACGACACCTTGACCCCTCCCTTATATTGAAGCGTCAGTAGAATAAACGATTGATGCGGTAGAAGACGTCACACATAACTATGAATTATTGTATGATAAGTCTAATTGAATCTCAAAGAAATAACTAAGAAAAATACTTAGGAATTTTTCAAAGAACCAAAAGTAGAGAATAACCTCACAAATATATTGAATAATAAATAATATATATTGTGTTTGATTACATCAACTTGGACCTCTATTTATACTACTCAAAACACTTCAAATCCTAATAACAATACGAATAAATTATTCTAATTCTAATACGAATTACAAACCATAACCCTAATTTCTACAAGGAAGTAGAAATCAATTTGGAAAAGAAATTCTTATTTCTATAAAACACTTGCTTTCAGGTTAATCTCGATATTGATTGCTTTTCTGAATATGCATAGTTTTTAATCTGAAAATGAAGATGAACAAGTAGATTAGAAGAGAAAAACAAAAAATAAAAAAAATAAAAGAGAAAAGCAATCATAGTTTTTCAAACAGGCTTCTGTCTGGCAATGATTCCATCAGTGCCATATTTATTGTCTTTGAGAACCTGCTACATCAGGATGCTCCAGAAACCATAGCTAGAATGTTCTACTGTACAGTGTACTGTAACTTCGCTACTCATACATAGATTGGAGTTGGACTAGGGCCAATTACCTTAGTCATTGACTTGCAAAGGGAATTTTTGACCAACAAATTATTATTTTTCGTGGAAGTTGTTTTTAGCTTGAATTGGAGATTACAGCTCTTCATCAGAACTCTATCTTGACAGGCCAGTGTTAGGAAGGAGGAAGCTTAAACTTTATAATATAATTTTTATCAGTTTGGGTCTTTTGGGTTTTTTGCCTTTTGGATAAAATTATTGGACGTTGGTGCAAAATACAGTATTGACCTTGTTATTCAAGGTCCAAGCTATAAAGGTCTGGCATTACCTTGGGAGAACTTTGAGAGGATGTAGGTGGGAGGAGCGGCTTTAAAAGATTAAAGAGAAGTTCCTAGTTCAACTGATGTTTATCCATGGCCACAACACATTTTCCTAGCACTCCAAGGGGTTTTAGAGAAGATGGAGGGGAAGAGCACTTTGCATCTCATTCAATGCGGGATCTCACTATCATTTTTGAGCATGCAAAACTCCAATGTTAAACACTCAAGTATCCCAAATCAAGACCTTCTAGTTCACATATATGGTGCTTCCATGTTGTGAAGGTGTATATAGGGTCCCACTCAAATTGGTACAAGTCACAAAAGTTTCCCAATCCAATATTCAGTTATTTTGATCATTAAAATAGTAGGGTTGGTTTGGTTTTCCTGATTTGGAAATTCATTCTAATCGAAGTTATGCAAACCTAGGAGTAATTGGTTACATCAAAACTTTGAAGAGTCTCAAGAGTAGATAATTTTGCCATTAAAGCCTTTATATTGTTACAACCAAGTCTCGCGAGATTGTCCTGCATCAGATTGGCTTTATAGAGTTGCTACATTTTGGATTGAAGGCAAATGAATACTGGTTGGTTTTCCAACGATACGAGGACCAATGGTTTGAGCATGGAAAAGTTTCAAGGGGTCAATTTTTTAATGGATGATGCGGTACTGTTATAATCGGTCAGGACAATTATGGTTTGTAGATATGGCCAGAGTTTGGAGGACTCATCATGTCTATAGGCATTTAGTCGTTGCATGGTTTGTTTTTTTTTTTGCTGATTTTCTATAATCATTATTTTTGTGGATCAATAAGAGATGGAGAAACAAGTTTATGTTGATGAGGATAATCTGTACGGACAAGGCAATATTTAGCATGCTTGTCAAGTCGCCTAGGCGATCAGGCGCTATGCAATGGTGATTGGTGGGGGCATAGAAAGGCGACCACTTAGATAGGCAAGTCATCGCCTTGGATGACTCGAAGACGACATGCGCAACAAGGAAGTTGAGTGGGTGACTTATCGATAACGGTTATGGCTCGACCCGAAAGCTAATGGGTTGGAAAAAAAATCACGATTAAAAATTCCTAAAACACAATTCAGAAAGGGAAGAGGCAAGAAAGATTGAAAGACATGCAGAGAGCACGAGATTGAGACTTGCTTGCGACTTGGGCCATCGTCTACCGACAAGAGTTGACGAATTTACGAGGTACATCTTCTTCTTTTTCTTTCTTCTTCTATTCTAATATTATTCTCTTCTCCTCTTCTAGTCTTCTAATCTTTCTCTCTTCTAGTTCTAATTAATCTTTATTCTTCAACTACCGACTTAGCGAGTCAACGAAAGGCAGAGGCTGTTCTACTCTTCTAATTTTTTTCCTCTTTTAGGTTTCTTTTTTCTGCTATGAGCCTCTGCTGCATAATTCAATTTTTTTTGTTTGGGAGTTGGGTCTGGTTTAGGTTTGACAAGCATGAAATATATATAATATAAATATATAAGTTATAATATAGTATAAATATATAAGTTATAATAGGATAAATTTTAATAATATATATTTAACGTGGTTAATGTAGTAGCTTGCTTAGTGGTAAATGTAATTGCAATATGGCATACAAATTGAATTCACAATTTTTCTTTTTCCTATTTTTCCTATTGATTGTTGCGTTTTGAGAAGTGAATAATTTGACTTTTCTCATTAATTGGGTTTGTTCAATTTTGAATTGACATTAGTATATGGAGAACATTGTTGTGTATTCGTCTATGGTTTCTTGTTTTTTTGAGAATAATATTGAAACCCATTTAGTGTACATTGAAACCCTTTTAGTAATTGCTACTCTTTACTATTTATATAATTTGAAGTTGGTACAAGTTCAAAAAATTACAACTATAATGAAATTATCCATTTTAACTTGATCTTGTTCACTTCTTGTTGTCATTTGATATGCTATAACTTGCATTATGAATATAGTAAATCATTAGAACAATAAATATATCAATATTCATATAAATATTAAATATATATAATTTTATTTGTATAAAATTTACATTGTTAACAAGACTTATGAACGACTAGTTGGGTGCCTAAGCACTTAAGCTTCTGGCTGTCGCCTCGCGGATAACTATGGTATTTAGCTTAGTTGTTGATTAGTACGGTGATAGAGTTCTTATAGTGTCCTGTGCATTTTTGGCAGGTGATCTGTTTTATGGGTATGTCATTTGCTTGTTTGTACCTTTGTCACCTCATTGGTTCTCCAGGTTGGGTTAGGTTGTGGATGTAGAGGGTAGAGGGTAGAGGGTAGAGGGTAGAGGGTAGAGGGGGGGAGGGGGGATATGTTACTTGGCGGCCTTAGCAGGTTGTGTTTTTTGGTTCTTTTTGTGTACTTTGCATGGACTGGGACGGCACCCCTTATTGGTGCCTTTGTGCATAAACTTTACTAATAAAAAAGATCAATTCTACATTTAAAGTGTGCCTGCTTAGGTATTTGAATATACATGTGTTTACATGTGTGTGTGTGTGTATTCTACACTCACGTGTGTATGTACTTTAAGTATTTATTTCTTCAAATTGTTATTTTTGCAGATCTATTATATAATTGACACTGTATCAGCGTCATGGTATTCAAATTGACGTTATCTATTATTATTTTTGGGTTAAATTCAAATTGATGGTAGTTCACTTTTTGAATACAAACTTTATTTTTCTTTTTTGATAACCTTACTTCCTGAATACTATACAATTTGATTAATAAAGTGAGGATATATAATTCTTTCAGTTTTTTCTGGTGCTTAGTAGGTTTTGGGTTGCAGAGTAATTTATTCCTGGGTTTCGGGTGCCTTTAATGGTGTTGGGCGACAAGTTCAATATCAGAGCAGCTCCATGGTTGAGGTTAACTGTAACTTCTCATCTTGTTGCTTAATTCTTATATTTATTGTTCCAGTGTTTCTTGTGCTTTTTCTTAAGCATGAGAATAGTTATACAAGTTGCATTTGTTGATATTTATGTGAATTAGTTGTTAGATTTTCATATTCTTATTGAAGATTGGTTGCTTAGAAACCCTGCAAAAGATGCTGAATCAAACTTGAAGTGTTTCATTCATTCATTTTCTGACTTCTGTTTGCAACTTTATGAAACTATGCATGTAAGCCAGTAGTCTATTTAAGGATGAAAGTAGTTGGTTCTTGTCTTAATTTTTATTATTTGTCTATTTGTGTGTAAGGAATAATATACGGGGAACATATATCATTCCTTGTGTTTGGTTCATCGACATCCAAATAAATGCCGTAGATATTCAAAGTTATGATTTATTCATATGTTCCTAACATCATATTACTTGCACTTGGAGCAATGGCGCAAAATATGCCGTTACTTTCAACTCCACAATGCTCTATATAATTCCTACTTTATAATTTAATTTCACCAATTTTGCAGCAAACGATTTTTGGATACAAGTTCTCCTGACAAAATAGATATATGATCCTACAAGACCTCTGTCAGTTAATTATCCTTCAGATACCAGAATGTTTATCTAATTGATCACCCAGTCTAATTTTGAAAACAGATATGTAAGTGTTTCTGAAGAAAGATAGAGTGACTCTTGCAGTTTATTGCCTGTGGGTTATGAAGTCTGCTGCTACATTGACATAATCATACGGTGCTGCATTATATCATCCAGTTGCATGCTCTAATTTTAAAATGACACTTTGTTCTTATTTCTCCTATTCTGATCTTTTTAAATATTTTCCTTTATCCACTCTATCGATATAATACCTGATGTTTGTTTTTACCATCCAGGAACAGTTGGACCCATTTTCTATTGTTGCCGATGAATTATCCATTCTTGCTGATAGGTTGAGGTCAATGGTAGTTGCTGAGGTATGGACTGTCATTTTTTGACTTCCTTTTTTTGGAATGCATATAAGCATCACATCACATCATTATGCTATATAAGGGGGAAAGGGTGTTGTATTGCTGCTGGTGAATTCGACAATTTCACATTATATGGGGATGTGTTTGCTTTCAACCACTGGGTCAACCGCTTGTTCTCATGCTTAACTGACGAGTTTTATTTCATTCTGCAAAATGTATGCTTTGAAGGGAGATTACGGTAAATTATGATTGATTATTAAAAATATATAAATTCAAATATGTTTTTCTACAGGTCCCAAAGCTTGCTTCCGCGGCCGAGTATTTCTTTAAACTGGGTGTGGAGGGCAAGAGGTTCCGTCCTACGGTAATATTTACTTTACTGAAGTAGGTCTCAACTATTGACACTTCTTATACACCTTCATGTTGTTTTTCTGGCTGTTTGATTTTTTGTTCTTCAATGGTCATGGTGGAAATAATTTTTACGGTCGAACATATTACGTTGTTCCCAAATAGTTTGGGATAAGAAGCGGTGAATTGAGTTGAGAACATATTACGTTGTTGAACTCATTTTCTTGTATATTTTTGACTCCAGATCTTGTTTGTACAACAGATGTTTGTTGATTATGGCGAATTGAATTCATGTTCAGTTTTATGTTATTCAGGTTAAGGTGCTAGCTGGATTTTTTCCTCTTCCCCACTCCTTGCCAAAACATTGGCAACTGTCTAGCATCCATCCTTCCTTTTTGTTTTATCTGTTTATTTTTATTCTTAACAGAAATATTTCCTTTGCAGGTTCTGTTGTTGATGGCAACAGCTTTAAATTTACCTATTTCTGCACCACTTCCTCACAGGGGTGTTGATATGTTGTCTACAGAATTACGTACAAGACAACAATGTGTAGCTGAGATAACAGAGATGATCCATGTGAGTTCTCTTTGATTTTCTTTTATTAGTTTGCATATTGTTGTCTAATGTTATAATCCTTGTATCTAGTAGGCAGTTTTTGGATGTTAATTTTTTGGCAGATTGATTCAAAACAAGTCGAGTCCCCTCAATATCCTTAATTAGATAAAAATATGACTTATGAGACCATGAAAGAAGGTGTTTAGTTAGATGGATGAGAGGGTGCTTAATTAAAAGAGGGTCATTTAATGCTTGAGTCCATATTTCCATCCAATTCCATTTCTTGATTCCTCTCATCAAGCCCTTCAATGTCCTTTATTAGATAAGAGTTATGCAATTCATGAGACCATGAAAAAATGTTTATTAGATGGAGGCGAGAGTGCTTTATGGAAAGAATATCATTAATGACTGAGTCCATATTCTCTTCCAGTTCTATTCTTGCCTTACTCTAATCAATTTTTGGATCTTGATCCTTCATGTACATACTAAGAAAATGGACCTGAATTTATAGAATCGTGACTTAGCTTGTAGATTAGACTGATTTGGTTAAGCTTTCGTCTCTCCAGAAATCAAGGGGCTTGAAACTGAAGTCATTTCTGATATAAATATATATATAAGCAGATTCCTAATTTTCTTATATGCCGATGGATCAGATTCTTCTTTTATTTCCTTTTTTATCAATTGCTTAACAAATAAAAATCAGATTCAAGGATGGTCTTGGCTTGGCTTTATTTGAAGCTATATTAGATCAACTGACACAAACAAAGTTTTGATTTGAAAGCCAGACACTTGCACATCATTGCTTCTGGAGTAACGAATTCACTTCTTTATTTTAGGTCGCCAGCCTTCTCCATGATGATGTACTGGATGATGCTGATACAAGACGTGGGATTGGTTCATTAAACTCTGTAATGGGGAATAAGGTACCTACTTTAATTATGCCGACTACTTTCTAGCCTCCTTTTATACATTAAATGTGGTTACCTAAAATCAGTGCCATTCAATCTATCTAATAGCTTTTCTCTCGTAGTCCTTTTTTTGCTTGTCATTTTCTGTTGTATTTGCATTTCTCACCTATCAAAATAAAAAAAATAGTGTATTCTGTATTTCTCTGTTTAATTTTCATTTTGTGTTCACCTCGTTGTCTCCTTGCCAAAACTTGATTTGGTCGAATATTTGTAGCCTTTTATCTATAATCCCATTCCGTCTACCTTTCTCCTCTTAGAGATGCTCTTTTTAGGCCATTTAAAGCTCTCTCGGATTGAAAATAGGCATGAAAACTTGGCATTAAATGGGCTTTAATGGAAATAAATTGCGTCCAATAAGATTTAAACCTATAGTCTATACCAAAGGTTTAGAAGACCTCTGTCCTATCCATTAGACAATGGACGCTTTTTATTGATATTTTTTTGTTTTTTACTTTCCTACTTTTTGTTTGTTGTTTGGAAAAAAAGAATAGAATTTTTGTGAGATAATTTCGGATATTGTATATTGTATATTCTATATTTAATGATGAATAAATTTTAATTAATTGGACCAATGATTTGGGTGATATTCCCCAGTTTTTTTTTTCAAGTGTGGAAACCCCGTAACTCAAGAAGTAGGATTTATTCTCATAATAATAATAAATAAAGTAAAATATGTCGAATTGTTTTTTGCGAAAATGATCGAATCGAATTCAAAATAAATGTCTGATAGCAAGTTGATCGGTTAATTCAATAAGAAATGGGAGTTAGCACGCGATTTCATTGATACCATCCAACCGAATTCAATTCAATTATTTAGTGAATTTTCAAGTTCAGCTCTCTTCTGATGGTTGAGCGGGTAAAGCCCTTATGCTTGAAAAGAGTGAATGTGTAGAGGCTGCCAAGAGAGTTTTAAACCTCTATCTGCAGGAGATGTAAATACTTCCTTTCTAGTGGCTCCTTTAAGTTATAACAGGTATACTAGTTGGTATGCTATGAAGACCTTATTATTGTACTTTCAGAGTAGATAAGGATATCTAGCAGAGATTAGTTAGATCTCTAAATTACAAAATATACTTATCAATGTTCTTAACAAATACCTTACTGGTTGAGGTAGAAGATCTCTTTGGAAGCTTTAACAAGGTTTTCTCATACTTAACATTTAGTCCTTCTTACCCACTCCTCGCAACTAGGCTTGACAAAATATGGTTATGAGTTAGTTTTTGTTTTCAAAATATGGTTATGGTTCTATTTAAGAACTAAAACTATATTAACCATTTTTAATATAGGTCGTGTGGGTTGGAACTATATGGTTATGGTTCAAAACCATATTAACCATATTAATCATTTTAAGATGTTTTGACTTTTAAACAGAACTTTTGAAAAATGAAATTGTGACCGTCACAATTAAAGTAATTAAGTAATAATATGATATAAAAATTATTAATATAAATAATAAAATACTAAAAAATTATACTAATAGAATTTTAAATTGAAATTATTAATACCCTTCCATATTTAAATAATTTTTCAAAATTATTATTAACCTGCTAATAGAAAGGTTGGAATCCAAAATACACCATAGTATAATTCTATGAATGTCGTTTAAAATTGGAACATATTTATAATTCTTTTGTAACTAGAATACTAGAATTTACATAAACTGACACATACAGAACAGCATTAGTCACCCAAAATAAGAACATACTAATTTATAGAACATACTAGATAAGTAGAAAACAGAACAATATAATTCTATAGACCATATTAAAATTTAATTAATTAGACAGACATTAAAATTTAACATTACATACATGTTTTCTCAAAGTCAATTCCAAAGGGCTAAGCCAACTCCTTTCATAGGCATCTACACTGAAATGTGCAAAAGTGGCTTTCAAATTATGAAATAACATCAATCAAGCCTTTAAAATAATTTAGCACCTTTTTCTTTTCTTGGACTACGAGAGGAATGAAAAAGGACGTAAATAATTAAAGCTGTCAATAAAATCAAACTTGATCACTAAACGTGAATTGCATCGGAGAATATAATCTTTCATATATTTTTTCGTGATGTCTCGATTTAGATATAAATTTTGGCTCTCTCTGTATGTCTTGCCCAGTTTTAAAATTAATTTGAGATATATGTTACTAACTTTTAAAATAATTGTAAAATGTTAAATTCAAAATCAATACTACTAATATACTTATTATATACTGAAAAGACTTTTAATTATCATATTTGTCCTTTTTAAAACTTAATGTTACATTTGAATTGCAAGAATATACAATTAGAAGGAGAAATGTAATATAAAATAAAACTCCCTCCATCCGTCCGTCCTAGAATAAAAATATTCGTCAACTTTTTGTGCATATTAAGAAAGATGATAAAATTGTTTATATTTAAATTCTCATTTAATCTTATAATAGTTTTCTGTACATGACTAGTGATGTTCCATAAATATGCATAAAAAATAGAAATATGACGATTAATACTAAGGGTATTATAGGTAAATTATTGTAAAAAACAGATTATTTAAAGTAAGTATACATTAAACTTGAGACTACCTAAAATATTATATTAAATAGTAATTATTGTAAAAAAAAGATTATTTAAAAACATATTCTAAAGGAATTTTATACTTGGAATTTTATAGTAATAAGGAATTAATTATTCACGTCCTTTTTCGTTCCTCTCGTAGTCCAAGAAAAGAAAAAGGTGCTAAATTATAACAAATGAATTTTCCTTTGGAATATGGTTTAAAAAATGGTTAACCGGTTCATAACTATATTTGTTTTAAAAAATATGGGTCCAAACTTTAACCAACCTGAATAAATAAAAATGGTTAGCCAACTCATTTGGTTCTAGTTAATATGGTTTGACCTAACAGTTAACCAACTATATTGTCAGGTCTACTCGCAACTCATAAGAGGAAAAAATAAAAACAATTATATGTTAAAGTTTGAGCAAGTGGCCTCTCTAATGAAATAATTGGGTCAAATCCTGAGTTTGGAACAAATCTTTGATTAAATTCAAGTCCGAATCGAATCAAATACATCTAAACAAGTCTTTAAATCACTAGCTCAATAGTATCTTTTTGGGTCATCTTAGCCCACCACAGGCTCACCCAAAAGGTCATGATTAAATGTATTATTGTTAGTAATTAAATTTCTTATATACATACAATTTTTTCTCATATTTTTTAATATGGGACTGGGGTGTTACATCTGAAGTCACTCGGATGTTATTTCTTCGAAATTACTTTATTTACATTGGTATTATATTTTGTAATTAATATATTACTCTTATGTTGCGTCTACATTGAAGGAATCATGGTCGAAATGGAATGACCCATTCCGGTCAGAATGAAAAAAAATGTTTTTGGTTAGTCAGTCCGATGGAATGGGCCATTCCCATGCAATAAAAATGCAATCCATTCCCTTTTAGTTTCATTCCATGTGGGAGGCATTTGAATGAACCACATTCTAGTGGAATTGGTAAATTTTACAATTGTCCCTTCCCATAAAAACATCACCACCACCACCAGATCCACCCAACCACTACCACCAACTCTGTCCCGTCCCCACGGTTGGAAACTTGGCTGTTACAACCTGTTCGCGCGGTACATTAGAATTTTGGTATATAATGGTCCATAGTTATGTGGAATAGAAAATAAAGTAGCTGGGTTTATCCAACTAGTAGTTCGTCAGATTTACTCTCCAAGATCATTCTTCTCTGTTGTTTCTAAAATTGTTATAGTTTCACAGACTGCACAATTTAGCTTTGGTTGTAATGATTCTTTTATTGTCATTCCTTTTACCGACAATTCCCGCTGACACCAGTCACTAGTACATACATTCTAATTTAGCAAGGGATATTTGGGTAATTTTAAAAAAGTTCCATTCCGAAGGTGCATTCTTGAATTCTTCCAAACTTGTAGCTGGAATGCTAAATTTCTATTATATTTTGACACCAATTCCATTCTGGCATCTATTTCATTCCTGTCTTCTTTCATTCCTATAATCTAAATGCAGCATCAGTATATTTTGCTATTCTAAACTAATATATTGTGGTTGCATAGAAAAGATTTTTAAAGATTCTTATTTTTCCTGCATGCAGCTAGCAGTATTGGCTGGAGACTTCTTACTTTCCAGAGCATGTGTGGCACTTGCCTCTTTGAAGAACACGGAGGTTTACCGTTTTTGCCTTCTTAGCATGTTATTGTGGTTAACTTGCAAATGCAGATTCACTAGATTTGATGCTGCCTTAATTGAAGGGGAAGGATTCTCGTTGATATTCGAATAGTTAAATATTTTTAAAGATAAAGAAGAATCACCTGTGAATTGTGATAGAGCACGAAGAATTGTATTGCATTCAATCTACAATACAGTCAATTATGAAGGGGGAAAATGTGTAGGAAAGAATGCCATGGTAATCATATCTAAGTTCTTAAAAGTTGCAATCAGTCACCACACCTCACAAAGAAAACACCTCAAAAGATGTCAGTACTTAAAAGGATCCAAGACATCCTAATTTAGAGGATTAAACTTGAATGTGGACTTCTATGTGAACCTGTTAAACGGATAAAATCTGTGATAAAAGCTCATTATGACGGCCATTCTCTTCTCAATTATCAAATTTCCCGACCATTTGATCTTTGTTAGTAGTTCAAATTATATATGCTAGCCCAATTGTTGCAACAATACATTACGCTATGACAGACGGAAAGGTTTCAAGTTGGTTGTCTTCAGTGGCCCTTGTATTGATATCAAACCTTTTAAAAAAATATTCTGCGACTGGCTGCTTCTTGGGCGTGTAAATTTTGCATTGGGGTTCTTTTGTACTTGGGCCTTTCTATAAAAAATAATTCTAGGCATACCAAATTTGAGATATCAAATTATGTTCCACTGCCACATCCATAATTATTCATTCGATAAAAATATACTCCTTACCTTTCAAACTGTCGGAGCAAAAAATTATTTTTTGTTTTGTTCAAAAATATAAGCAAAATGACTTAAGTATAAATATACAAGTGACTGCCTCATTTTCTCATGTGGACAAGTTATCTCCTTATTTTTTGCATTTCAAGTATATTGCTCTTATATTCTGGAATGGCGCATAAGAAAAATTATGAGACTCCACGTTTGGTAGAAGATTTGTTATGATGAGATTTTTGCTTGAAATTGCTGCTAAAAGGATTGGTTCTGAACTTTATTTGCCATTTTCCCTCTTACTGTGTTGTTTCAGTGATGGGTGAGGTTTGCGTTAAAATATTTTGCAGGACCATCTATATTTAATTTATTTATTTTATTTGTCCCTGCATGGGAACATTCTGCAGGTTGTATCACTTATAGCAACAGTTGTAGAGCATCTTGTTACAGGGGAGACAATGCAAATGACTACTACATCTGAGCAACGCGTCGAGGTATGCTGATCTTTTGATAGTATTTTATGTAATTTCTTACTCATGGTGTATGCTATTATAAAACCTGCAAATTTGTAGGGTACCTTCACCTAAAGCCTATTTGTGTCAATGTTGTAAATATACCAAAGAATAAAGTGCGAGAACTTGGACAACATAAATATGGATTCTTCAAATTTTAAAGCATTATTATTTGAAACTGTATACGGATCTCTCTCTCTCTCTATATATATATATGTATATAATTATATGTGTGTCTCTGTGCGTGTTTGTCTCCATACACAAGGAGAAGAGAGCAAGATACATATTTTCCTTTTCTTTTATTTTAAGTTTTTGGATGTTCTAACTAATAGTTGCATTTCTTTTCTTTTATGCATCAATAAAATCTTGTGGGGGGGGGGCATGTAAACTAGTATTTCTTTCTTTGATGCATATCTTCCAAATGTTTTTGACATGAAAGCTTATTGATTTATCTATCAACATGTTTTGGATGGAGATAGGAATTTTGCACTATTAACATAACCTTGGGTAACAACTCACTCTTATAATCATGCAGGGTTGGATGTTGGAGTTTACTTGTAGTTTCTTTTGGCTGCAGAAATTGCTCCCGAACTGCTTGCTAACTTTTTAACCAATCTAGAGACATGAGTTTGACTTCCATCATATTTTTTCTGAAATTTTGGTTCGAGAAACTCTTTTGTCCTCTTAATTAGTTGCGCGTAACTTTTCTTTTACATCTTTTTAACCTTGTGAAAGAAAAACAGTTGAACATGCCAGGTGGCACGGGTCACAGCATCAGTATGATCATGCTGTCATTAATACTCAAGTTTCTTGTGTTCTTGTTAGTTATATGAAGGCTTGCACTTGTTAATGGTTAATATTGTCCCTTGGGACTACCATATTCATCTTTTAATATTTCACTGCGGTAAATTATTCAGTTTATAGTATTTATATAAGATGATGGCTAATTATTGATGCCTTACCTTGCAATTGATAGTTCCCTTGAGAGAAATATGTGACTTCAATTATTTTGCTGCAGTATGGAGTACTATTTGCAAAAGACATACTACAAGACTGCGTCACTGATTTCAAACAGCTGCAAGGCAATTGCACTTCTTGCGGGGCAAACAGCTGAAGTGTCAATGCTGGCATTTGATTATGGCAAAAATCTGGTGCATAACACGTTATTGTTGCAATTCCTATCTGTTGTCTATAAAAAAATCAAGCTTAATATGCGGAATTTCTAGGGTTTTATTTATGGATATTTGCCTAGTAGAAGATATAGGTAAACAATTTTAGTTTTCTGCTAAAACCACTAATAACCAAGTCTCCGTATGTAGGGCTGTAATGTAAGCAGAGTAGTGATATCCATAACAGAAGGTTAATTTGCCAGTGCTAATCTAATAAATCTCTATTCAGCACCAAATGATGGCCAACATAAAAATTTCACTTCTTGGGCATTTGTTTCACTTGTTAGAAACATCTTGAATTAATGTAGAAAGCAGTTATGCTATATATTTTTCATATACTAATATATACTCTAACCAATATTGCAATCTCTCTCTCACTCAGGGGTTGGCGTTTCAATTAATAGACGACGTTCTTGATTTCACAGGGACATCATCTTCTCTAGGGAAGGGTTCCTTGTCTGATATTCGCCATGTAATCCATCTATCCTTTGAATATTTGAATAGGAATTAGCTCAGGTTGAATTAGAAATTATGTGTCTTTACGGGTTGGTAGAGAGCTTTTATCTGGAGATATACTCTATTATTTGTCTTCATTATTTTAACGAGTGCTAGTTCAAGACCTGTAACCCAAACATTGATGCTCCTGTTGGGTGATTGAAGGCATTGTGTGGTGGTTTCATCAAAATACACTATGGGTGTAGCTTACCCTGTTTCCTTCAGCAACACATTTCATATGTTCATGATGCACACACATACACTCGGTTTTAGATGATTAACTTGTTTTCTGTTCATTGGTAACCTTCATGAATGTGTGTACACGAAGAAACTCTGTTTTGCATAGTGATCTGAAGAAAATTAATTTTTGTAGGGAATCGTGACTGCTCCAATATTATTTGCTATCGAGGAGTTTCCACAATTGCGTCCAGTTGTTGATCGGGGATTTGACAAACCTGGAGATATGGATCTTGTAAGTCGAGTTTTCCTTTTTAAATACCGCATTTGATTTTGGTTTCAACCTTTTTCCACATTAGAGCTACATCAAGTGAATGTGTCAGAATTCCTATTGCTTATCAAGCCCAGTGCTGCAGAATTGGTATGGGTATGGCTGTTGAGTCTGAAGCAGGGAACTTTTGCAAATGACCAAGTGTCAAATCTTCTAGGTACAAGGTCTTGGAGAAACAGTAGGAGGTTTATGTAGCGGGTCCTATATTATAATAAAGAGTCTGAAAATCCTTCCCCATCCGTTATAAAGAAGTCTTCACTTCATTTGAGGTTCTTATCTTCCTAGCAGGGTTGTCAAATTGCATGAACTCAATCTACATTAAAATTTCAATTGTTGACCAGTTTTGTTTGTGTAGCAAATTATGAAGCGATGTACGATAACATCCCTGCTGATAAGTTCCAATGATATGAATATGAAGCGATTATGTATTCCAAGACGAAATCTTGTATATCAACTGTAAACCGTTCTGTAGTGTCGTCAGTGTGCAGCATGTCTGATTTCAATTTTTGGTTGGCCAAATGGTTTCTAGTGCATTTTGATACACAGTATTTTCTTGTCAGAAAGAGCATTGGTTCTACTTTACATATTTTGTCATCCTCCATTTGTTGACTAATCTTGGAGTATTGATTGGGAAATGCAGGCTCTTGAGTGTCTTGGAAAGAGTCGTGGAATACAGAGAACACGGGAGTTGGCGCAAAAGCACGCCAACCTTGCGTCAATTGCAATTGATTCTCTGCCTGAGAATGATGACGAGGATGTTCAAAGATCAAGGCGAGCACTTGTAGAATTAACACAAATAGTCATTACAAGAACAAAGTAAAACTAATGGGAAAAGCATGTTCACCTTAGTGGCAAAAGTATACTAAGGTTTTGTTTTGCTTAGGCCTATCAATGATTTTGTACCGCGAGGCAAAGCCTGCCCTGTTTTAAATTCCTTAGTGTTCCATTCCTATTTATTCAATAATTGTTACACTCTAGAAAGGAAAATTCTTCATATGTAATTGAAACTTTCTTGTAGAGAGAATTCTTCACCAATATTGTCCAAGTCAGCACAGTTATAACTATTGATTTGCACTATCCGCTTACTTCATATAGTATCACGACACAAAATGCTTGGTAGTTCACGTATAGTATCTTTTTGTGCTGCATCTTAATATGTTTTCTCTCGTACAGCAAAAAAAAGGGGAGAGCTTTAAATCTTTCAGGCTGGTTGTTTGGCTAATTTGGAAGGAGAAAAATGCTCAAAGACTCGTAAAACCTTGAGAAAAAGTAAATAGTTTTAGCTAATGACATTTATATTGCCTATCGTATTAAAAAAATTTGTTCTTGCAATTCGAGTACGACTAGGCCGATTAAGTTGAATTTTCCATGTATAGTAGGGAATTTAAACATGAATGGGAGAGTACAAAGGAAAATTAAGGACGTAATGAGAGGGGAGCCTGGCAGTGAAGGGAGGCTACCTGTTCCTGCGGAAAGTTCTAGAAGTTATACCACTTGCAGAAATTGCACAGGCGCTCATGGGAGACTTACTTTGGACAAAGATATGGGTAAGTCTCTAGAACATTCTTCAACATGATAGAAAGCTCTACTTAACTACTTAATTTTACACGGTTTTACTTTTTAGGTAATTACTTGTACTACAAGGGTTTACTTAACAACTTTCTAGGTTGTGTGGGACTTAGACTACAAGGCCGTTACTTGACAGTGGGACTAGAGAGATCCTTGTGTGGGACTTGGATACCGCCTACCTTGGTATCAACTATGGAGTCTAGGACGGCCATATACAAGAGGCAAGGTATGGGTACAATCTCTGTTTAATCCAATACCACCACTACAATGTCCAACACTAAGCACTGGGAAGACGGCCTAAGAATATGTTCAGTATATAATTATTTCCTTTTCTATTTTATTATTTCTTTAACTCGTTTGCTCAACAAAATGTGCTTTTGAGCTATACACCTCGAGAACAAAAATTGGCAAGAGCTCCCCAAGACTAAAAGTACAGTTACATATAGGTTATCCATCAATCTACCCTTAATGAAGTTCCTCCTCTGAAAGTTGGAATCACAATGTCGAAGCTAGCAGCAGAGAACCCTCCCTCCCAGAGCAACAGCTTCATTAATTCAAGGCAGAACTCCTTGATTTGGCTATGTCACCACAGTGGAACCTAAGATTCAATATGTTTCAATAATACACTAGCAAGTAATGTTGTCTTAAACTAGAGAATTTTCTGTGCCACCATCATCAATGGCCAATATAATGTTACATTTGCATGGTATGTACACAATTCAAAAGAGGAAGAAATGGCCACAACATGTCTACATGCTCGTCAATCTATTGCAAAAGAAAATAGAAAACCCCAACAACCTTTTCTAAAAGGCATTGAAACAGCGAGCAAGAACAGCTAGTTGCCGGTCCACCTGCGTTTCCTTGCAGGTCGCTCCTGTTTGATCACTGAATCTGTACGGCTTTCAGTTTGGACCTGAGGCAATGTTTCATTTTCCATCTTTTTTATTGCTACAGCTTCCTTCTCACTTGGCATTGGAAGCTTGAAGCGCTCACTTCGCTTCTTCAACTTTGCAACAGTGTCCAAGTGTCTATCCTCCATCGGTTTCACTTCGACATTTTTATTCACTTGATCAGCAACATCTTTCTCATTGACCAAGGTATGTGAGTTCTGACCAGTTTCCACTGTTTTAGAAGATTCATCTAGTAGTGTATTGGCCAAGGAAGTCCCACCCTTCTTGTGACCATCAATCTCTTTCACATTCAAGGAGGAAGATGATTTAGTACCTATACTGAAATCTCTCTCTTTGTGGCTTGTCCAGCGTTCCAATTTGGAACGTCCTCTCTTTGAGTCTTGCTGCTCATCATCTGAAGAAGCATCTTCCTTGTGTTTCCTGGAAGATTGACGATTCACAGGGCCCGCATGCCCACCACTTCCTTGCTCAATCATGCCTCTCGGCCTCACCTAAAAATAGGGAAAATTAATGATTGAGAAAAGCTCATGTAAGAAAGCTAAATCTAAATCAATAAGAAGTAATGTTACCCAACTAAAGTAATACCATAAGCCAAAGAAGCCTACAACTCGGGTGCTAACAAGGACTCTTAAGCATTTCATTAAATGAACAACTTTATAGATCCCCGATGATAGTATATAATCTGTAGCAATGTGTTTCTCAACTTGGACCGGGGAATAATCTTATAAATTAAAGCCAGAGGGCATCACCCAATAACGTGTACCATACACATAAATGAAGTTTGGTTGAATGTTCTGTTATTCTCACAAATAAATAGGATTACTGCTATAGCTGTTGATCTAACAGCACAACAACTACTTGTGGATCATGGAATAATATGTGGAAAATATATGTGTGAAAACACTACTGCTTAACAAATAATTATGTCGGGATGTGTTATGAACAGCATTTGGTTGGTTCGGTTGTCCTGGCAAGTAATCACTAGAAAGAATCATATTTATAAAATAATTAGCCCACCCTGGTATAGGGAAATGCTAGCCAAGTTCTAGTTTGCATTATAATATCAAAGATGATTGCAAAAGCTTTTCATAACCCAAAAAATGACTGCAAAAGAAAAATAAGCCGTGCTGACAAGAGAGAATATATTTGAAGATCAATAATTCATTGGACGCTGTAAAATCTAGTAGTAGGAAACCAATTTAGTCAACTGGGAATCTCTTTGACATGATGAGAAAACTATGTTGATAGTGTAACAGTCAAAACACATAAGAAAGTGTAATTGGATGGTAACTAAGTGGTTACCCTCCACTTAAGAAGCTCATGGCAGCTAGCACCAAGGGATATGATCATGAGGCACTAGAGTTACAAAAGAACTGCTAAGCACACTATACTTATAAAACTTTTAAAAATAAAAATAAAAAAATAAACCAACCAACACCTGTAGACAGTAAAAAGGAAGAAAAAAATAATTGAAGAACAAGCAAGACTGTCTCCGATACTTAAAAGCATGATAGTCTTAAGAAACAAGCAGGGTATTTAATAAACAAATTGCACACTAACATTATTATTAGTGATGTCAAAGGAAAGAAATACCAAGACAACTATCACATGAACCATAAATCACAAAGTACAGGTGCTGCTTTTTTCTCTTCCAGTGTAGCTAAATAAGCACTTGCAATTGTGACAACCATAAACACTAATAACATCCTAAAATTATGAGGCAACTAAACTTGAATACTATTGATATGGGGAAAAAAACTATATGCGCAAAATTTATGTAAAAATAGAAAACTAAATGAATTCTAAGTTGGTGTTTGGTTTAATATGGCCCGTCCTTCAATTACTATTATATTTTCTATAAGATTCATTTCATTGCAATAAAAATGGGACAGCCCATGAACACTTGGTGTATACAATCAGCAGGAAATTGAAACAGAACCATCCCTGTGCCTCATAATAGTCGGACACTAACCCATCCTCTACTAGCATAAGGGAGCTCTAAAGAACCCTACATCATAATACTCAGCAAACTCGCTCAAATGTCTACAGAAGAAATCACTGACCTATAGAAAACCTCCTTTTTCCAAGAAAAGCCAGAATACTTAGAAAGAGGTATCTTGCTGAAAGCAAGACCCTCTATCTTCAGAAGATAGTCTACTTTTTCCCTTCCACACGGATTACCATAAGAAACCTGGAGATAGAGATCACTTCTTTCTATACTTTTTTCTGACTTTCATTTCACTCCACATCCCTAGGAAAGCTGCATCAACCAATTAACCCCAAATGGAGGGAGCAGCAAACTTCACAATTTGATAACCATATTGCCGAGCAAAAGCAGATGGTCGACCGTCTCCTCCACTTTCTTACAAGTAAAGCAATGATTGACATTTTCCTCATCTTTCTAAAAACTTCTCAAACTCATCTATCTTATTAGTTAGGAAATAGCAATTCATTGTAAATACGTTAATTTTATACTTTTTTCACATACAGAACAAAACTAAGGAATAAGCAGTTATATCTGTTTTAAGTTGCTAAATTAGTTTATTATAAAGATATCCTACCAACGTTATTTTTTCGGATACCATGTTTGTTTTTTACGAATGTAAATGGCGAGGGTATTAAATTCTAACTTGAAATACATCAAAGTAACTCAATTCATTAATAATTCTTTCGCCAAAGTACCTAAAGAACAAAAATTTACTCCAAAAGTCAGAAGCAGAGTTATTTGTTGGTATACTTGCATGTCCTCCCTCCGTTCCAAAATAGAGATGCATTTACTTTTTAAGGAAAACTTTATTTTTCCAAACATTATCATAACATTTGCTAGAAATGTAGTAGTTACAGCATGATAGTATTCAATCTATCTAGAATTTTAAGTAATGGCATACTAAGAATTTCATCACTTCATAGTCTAAAATTTGAAATGTATCTCGGCTAAAAAGAAAAATGTATCTTTGATTTTGGAACAGATGAAGTACCTTGCACCAGAGACCAAGTACTAAGCATCGAGAAAGATAGTTAATATCGAAGCATAGAAAATCATTATGTACTTTGGTGTTGATCTCAATAATTCGAAGAAAACTTGAAATTGAAAACTAAATATTGAGATGTATTATCGGAGACACGTGTATACACTCGACATATGTGGTGTGAAAGATGCAGGTCTGTTAAGATTTATCATATTCTGTATGCTTGCATAAATGAATAAGCAACAAAAATGTTATAAATAAAGTATAAATAGATAAGGTGGTCAAAAAATGGGGTCAAGATTAAGCATTTGTTTAATACATACAACTCTGACTTCCATTAGTAGGAATTGATTATTAATAAAATGTTAACTATACTAGTCTTGCTAACTATTCCCCAAATCTAAAATGATCAACTGATCATGTTAATTCATAACCTTAAATGAAGGGAGTTCAAGGGTTTGATCGTGTCACTAAGATTTTTCTTTAATTTCTTATAAAAAGAATAAAAGGCAGCAATAAAATTATAGACATCAAGATCATATACATTACAAGAATTTTATACTGTACCTCAGCAAAATCAGGAGGCAGGGGTATGTGAAAATGAGGCAAAAATGTTTCTAGGGCTAAACTCATCTATAGTTAAACACAGATGGGTCCCAATCGTCCAATAGCCACAAAAGAATTAAAGATATGATCTCGTAACTTCCTTTGACAATACCAACAGAATTCTTAACCACCAAAAATAAGGAAAGGAAACAAAAGATTTTTTTTTTGGTGGTGGGGGGGGGGGGGGGGGGAGGTAGCAGAAGTTACCAAGCAGGTTCTGGACGTTTAAATGCGAGAGGCTGTGAGAAAAGAAGCTTTCTTAAGATAAATGACAGGACGAGTGTTGTGATGGTTTCGACAATCATAACAACAATATAACAAATGGTATCACCGTTCACCAATCCACATATAAGTAATTTAAGTATACCATAGGATTAGGCCACTAGTACCATTAGCTGAAATTAACTTAATGGCTCAAAGCCAGCAGATGTACGATCTAAATAAAATAGAGGCATTTAGATAGTTTCACAAAGCCATAAGTTCGCCAAGGACAGAACTAACTTACCACCATTGGGTAACAGGCTAACAACCTCCCTCAATTTGATAAAACTAAAGTTAAAAATAGTTGAAAAAAATTTCCCCCCCCCCCCCCCCCCCGCATAATTGTTTGGTGAAGGGGTGCAGGGGGAATTGTTAGTATTAATGTTCACCATTCACACTAATATATAAACAAGTTTTCACTTGCATTGATTAATAAAAGTTTTTACTTGCCTTTCCTCTTGCAACTTGCATTTGGAAGCCAAACCCAGAGGTTTCCTCTAAAATTAAGGCTTTTGTGTGGTCACTTGATCTCTATAGACTTACTACTAATGATTTTCCTCAGCTTAGCAGGACCATACAAATTTATCTCATGATGTTCGTGTTATGTGTATACATGTCAGTTTGGTTAGTTCTCACTTGTTTCTCTGTTGTCCTATGGTGTGGCAGTTATGGTGCTCCTTATTTGGGGGTTTGGGTGAAGATTGAGTTCGCCCTTCGATGGTGGATGAGTTTCTTCTTGTTAGATTTCGAGGCTTTGGAAGCACATGCAGCAAACACCATCAAACCCAAAAACATCTTTAAAGATTCAAGAATTCAGATTCTTCCAAAGGAATGCAAGATATAAATGCACTTGTTGCCAAAGTATATAGTAATTTCAGTATCATAGATTTGAAACAATGAGACACTATACCAAGTACTGTTATATAGCGTGATAACGAAGAGCAATTAAGGTTCTATTAGAGCATAATACATGAAGAGTTGTAAACCAACTGAAAAACTATACGATACCTTTACAGGAAAAAATCAGATAGTCCAAACATAAATTTTTAACAAATAAAGCATTAAAAACATTCTTTTAAGATATTAAATGCATTTCTCAGGTGTGCTGCCGCAAGAACTTCTTGGTATGTACCAAGCTTCAGAGTGGGAACCAACCGATCCCAAACATTAACCCAAACAACCTCCAAAAGGCATATCCATGAAAGTAAGGTTTCTCATTTAGTAAAGATGTGATAAAGGACAACCAAAAAGAAATTCATATTCATTCCTTCTTTCATACATATATCTGCCAGATATGGACAAACTAACCAACCTGTTGGTCAGGAAATCTGAACACAGGTTTGGTGGCTCCATGATAGAGGCAAGTAAACAGTAATTAACAAACAGTAATGAATTTTTTTTTCAGATGTATTTGTTCATTTAATGATAACTGAACTTTTTAGGACACATTTCCCTTCAAAGTGATATGTTATTGTGTCCAGAGAGGTAACATACCCGCTCGCTTATCTGACCGCTGTGATCTTCTTGATTCCTCCTGGAAGGTACCAAGGAATTGTTATCACCCTCAGACTCTTTACTCTTCCTTGTGTTCTCTTTATGTTTTTTCTCAGACATTCTATGGTTATCAGAGGCATTGACAACACGATCACTTCGAGTACTTGCTCTTTCCTGTCGGGACCTCCTCTCGTCATTATTAAGTTGGTTTCCACGTGAATAGACATCCTCACTTCCCCTATGACGTGAAAAGCTTTCATTCTCCACCCGTTCCCTCTTCTTAAGTTGCTCACTATGCCGCCCTAGATCTTTCAGGAGGTACTCTCTATCAGAGCCTTTAAGTTCATCCTTCGCTCTAGAATGGCTAGCCCATGCTTTTTCTTCTGCAGCTCGTCCACTTTTCACTCCTCCCCGTGCATCTTCTCTTTCTCTTTTGGATAGAGTTTCTTCATGAGACTGTTTAAGCCTTTGCCAATCATCCCGCTCCCTCTCCCTCTGCCTATCCACCACCCTCTCCCTCTGGAACCAGCCCTCCTCTTTGTGCCTAATAGAATGCTGCTGATCATCATTTCTAAGTCTTGCAATGTCATCTCTCTTCCGCTGCTCCATAATATCATCCCTCTCTCTTTTTCGACGACTGCTATTTTCTCTATGGACATGCAGGAGTTCTTCCTTTTCACCATGGTCCCTCTTTAAGTGTGCCTCTTCTTTCCTTCGTTTGCCGTGCATCATCATCCAAGTTCTCAATCCGAGTCTTCAAATTATCATCCCTCTCCTGTGTCGCAATCCCATTTCTTTATCATGATGACCCTCCAACTGCCATTGTCCAACTGTTTCCTTAATTGATATTCATCTATGTCACTCCTCTCAATTTCTCTAACCTTACTCCGGTGTCTGGATCCCATTTCATCACCACGATCCCTCTTCCTCGTGTCCTCAGCTCTAGTCCTTCTACCATGCGGATCCTCATCTTTCCGCTGCCAGGCTCCATCAGAAATATCACTCTCCTTGCGCCGATCAATACTCTCAGCTTTCATGTGTGAGTGATGGGCCGAATTAGAATCCCAGTTTTTACGATGATAAGAGTCCTCCCTCCCTTTCATTGCCATGCGGTGTCTATCCATGCCTTCTCTTTCTTCACGACCTTTACTTCGGGAGCTATGCTCATCTTCATTTAGTGGTCTCTTAATGATTTCCATCCGAATAGAACGTCCATCTTGGACAACTTCCTCCTCAGCACCATCTCGCAAATTCCTATACTCTCTGCTGCTTCCTGATATTGCTTTGCTGTTTTCGCTACTTTTGGCAGCCTTTGAGTCCTCTCCATCATCAATTTCTTCCAAGGATGGTTGTTCAACTTGTGAACCTAGTTTTTGTTTTCTCATAGAATGCACAAGATTTTCATCTTCGAGGGTATCTGCCATATTCAAATCAATTGCCTCTCTGTCAATATCAGATCTTCCATCAGGCTTCAGAAGCTCGTCATGCATGGCATCTTTACGGTGGTCAAAATCCTGCTCCTCGGTAGTCCCAGCAATAAGGCGAGATGAGAAAGGAGGACTACGTTTATCATCAAAACTTTCTACTGATTCATCCTTCTGATTATCAGGAAATCTTTTATCCTGTGTACTTCCACTACGGGTTATACTGGGGGATCTGTCATGTACTTTTCCTTTCGTCCGCCTGGAGTAAAGAAAAAAGAGTTGACAACGCTGTTAATTTTATACGCTTTGTCAAAAGAAAAACATAGAATTAAGTTATAGGCGGTGTCAAAAGAAAAACATAGAATTAAGTTAGTAAGTTAAAATTCACTCAAATGTACCAAATCAACAGGGATAATTAATTTTAAAAAATTTCAAATCAAATCAAGGTAACATGTATTATGTATAAAAAATAAAAATATACAGAGTAATCATCTTTTTCCATTTGGTTTAAGACACATGCATGAATCAATAAAATCAAGTAAAATAGCCCCACAATTTTTAAAAATTTTAAAATATTTGAATATCTTCACGCAGCACAATCCCTCTTGATCTTAGGATAACGCGGTGCGGGCCAAGTACTTAAGTAGAGTCAGGTGGCAAACACCACAGATCCCTTGTCAATATGGATCCCCAGATGTTGACAGGAAAATATTTTGTAAACTGAATATCTATCATAAGTTGAAACTTTTGAATTACTTTAATCAAACATGTGAAAACTTTAAAATGTTCAATTTGAATAAACATTGATTTTTTGATCAAACCCTCGTATCACAGAAGTCACCAAGTCCCAACTGAACAATAGTAAATCAAATTATTGTGTTCTGTAAAAAAGATTATAGAAAGTTTGAAACTTAACTGGCATGCATTTGTTCAAAATAGCTAACATTTATACTGATAGTTGAAAAGACTACATGCTCATGGAAGAAGATAGTGGTCCACTTGAGGTATTAAGGATGGGAAAAAATTTCGCAAGGATGAAGCTGTTTGTATCTCTCTTTTTCTATTTCTTCTTTTCTTTTCCTTTTTGAATTAAACTCCCAAGTGCGCAATTAATCAATAGTTGTCAAGGCGCTAAGGTGAGGCGGGACAGTGGTAAAACACCTGGATGCTTAGGCGAAAAGGTGCCCACCTAGGCATCCATAAGGCAATGAGTTGTTTATAATGTGCAATTTATAAATATATAATTTTAGATATATTTTATTTCACAAATACATTTAACAGAGGAAAGTTTAATGTATTAAAACTTAAAATGATTAGTATTATATGTACACACATACATATATCATTTTACTTCATTTACTTACAATAAAATAAGGGTTAAAACTGCAAAAAACACAAGTTTAGGGCTTCTAGTGTCAAACAATTTAGAATTTAAATGTATATAAAAGTTAATTATTGGGTATATTTAAGTGAAAATTTAAATAAGTCAGACATGGTGAAAAAGTAAACAAGAAAACGTAAATCATTTTTTATTTTTTAGTTATAAACTTAAATCAATTGAACTTTATAAATACACAAGTTGAAGCCCACATACAAGTCATGCGTTGTCTCTTTAGTGGCAGACATGGGACCAACAATAACCTTTACATGGTTGAAACCAGATGTAACCCGTTAAGGGTCTGTTTGGCTAATAAGGTATCTTATTGTTGCATCCTAAAGGCCAAACACCGCATACAGTTGCAGTCGACAGCCGTCTTAGAGTAGCACTCGTCTCACTCTCTTGGTTATGGGTTACCCTTTAAACCAGTTGGCATGCCTATCGAAAGGCGACGACTTGACAGGAAGTCAAGTGACTATTCCATTGTCAAGGCGCCCAACTTAGTAACCTCGACCAAGTTGTCTCCTCGTCTAGCTTTGAATCACTGCTTGGGCGCGTCACCTTAACAACCATCGGTTTGCTCTTTACATCCTATATTTTGTTGGACTCCTCCTTGTCCACCTTGATTATTTCTCTTTTTTCTAACAAAACCTTTTCTGTACTATAGTAGAAACATATGTATTCAGTTTTTTATATTTTAGTGTCTAGAATATTTTGGACTATAAATGTTTTACTAGATTCACCTCTACTTACTTTCCCTAAATCTTCTGAATCTTTAATGTTACAATCTAATAGCCAAATAGATGCATATACAAGTCAATCACTCATACTGTTTCATAAGGCAATTGTTCAAGCCCAAGTACTACGGACAGACTAAACCATGCTTCTCAGACTCGCCTACATTTCTAATTCTATGTGGCTATCCGCTCTCGTCTACTCAATCACCGACATTATCTTTTGGGAATTGATATTTTCACAACTGAAAATGATAGTTCCACATGTTCATGTGAGGAGGACCATGTGGAACTATCATTTTCGCTTGTAGAAATAGAATTCCCATTTTTTTCTATTTGACCACTCACCAAAACTGGTACATTATTTAAAAATACATTAAACCATTACTAAAGCAGAATTTAGCTTTTGTTAGGAGCCCAAGTTACTTCTTTCCCATATTCTTTACTAAAGTTTCTATGGTTATATAAAAACATCAAAGAAAGGACAACTTTAACCATAGGTAATGTAGGGATTACATTGTTGGGCCCATCACCTAGAAAGTATAGCTTTTAGAGAAATTGGACACTAAAGACAATATAAAAGCTTTGGTTCCACAAGATCAGTGTTAAAATCTTAACCTTCTGTAAAGGGAGTTATTCTTGCCTTTAACCCTTTGTGACTGATCTGGGTAAAGATTAGGAGTCTTTTGGTATTCCTTTCCTTTTCACAAGTCCTATGAGAGAGTAGACTTCCCCCACCCCACCCCACCCCACCCCACCCCACCCCACCCCACCCCACCCCACCCCACCCCAATTTTATTGTATCCTTTCTTTTTTGTTAATGATACTTGTTTCTTTATCACAAAAAAGGAAGGAAAAAATAAATAAATCTTAAACGCTGTGTGCTATTTTGATTTCAGTACACAAGTGGGGGTCAAACTTACCGAGATGTTACAACTCAATACATTCTTGGGTCTATATAACATCTTAAGCTTTAAAAGTAATTGCTAACCTGATACATGTAACACCTATTATCAATGCTTATGGGAGAAAAAACTAACCACCAAACCAACACAAGAATTAGTAACAACAAATAGCTACCAAGCCAACCACAAAAATTGAAAAGAAACACAGCCAAAATTAATAGGATTAACAATTTCATCCTTGGGACAGATGCAAAGAGTTCCATCCAACATACCTCTCATCCCGAGAGCCACGAGAATTGCGACCAGAATATACAGGTGTTCGGTCCCTTGAATCAGAATGATACAGAATAGGAGCTTCCGACTCAAAAAGCGAATTTCCATCTTCTGTCATACTGTCGTGAGCAGAATTCTTTAATGGTGCTTTTCTTCCCACAAGCTCCCTCTTCCGGTCATTGTAAGTTTGAGGCACACTATCCAAAAGCTTAGTGCCTTCCACTGCATTGTTCTCTTCAGTATCATGGCTTCGCCTGAGATCTTCTCTCGAGGTATCATTATCTTGCAGCCCTGTGATGTCATTTCCTTGGAAAGAATCATCATCTGCAGAATCCTGCAAGACAATCTGTTCCGCCAAGCAACATCAACTTATTTGTAGTACACATAAATCGTAGGAAAATGCTTCATATAAGTAGCACTAAGATCATATATTAAAAATCTAGGATTCATCACACACCTCGATGATAGCATCTGAATCACGGATCCTTGGTGGACGGGTATCTATGGACGGGAGCCTTTCACCATAACCAGTTTCCACCTGAATTGCTCTCCCAGTTGGCTAGTAGTAGATCAGATGAGCCAGTGAGTACAGAAACTGATAAAGTAAACACTACTCCATACATTTACAATTGATTTTGTTACACTAAAGCTCCAGGTCATAAATATAAAGGATGGATACATAATGAAACTCTCTCTGATCCAAAATATAGGAATAAATTTGACTTTTTGAAGTTAATTTGATATATTTTCAAATTTAAAATTGATATGAATTCATTTAAATTTAGACATTACAATAATAAAAATCCTAAACTATCTGAAAACTCAATTCTAATTGTCTTCAAAACTTAATTTTGAATTTGAAAGTATCTCAAATTGACTTTAAAAAGTCAATATTTGTCTTATATTTCGAAACAGAGAGTACTAAGAACAGACAATTTTAGCCTAGCTAAAGAGATCACGTGCTAGGATAGGCAGGAATATCCGGATCATGTCAAAGGAATCTTCATGGTAAAAACTAGTAGTTCAAAACAAATACATACTAATTGTGGCCGTGCATGCATAGAACCCTTTGCTAAATCACTTTGTCCAACATCTGCTTTTCCAAGATTAGTGTTATCGGATGAAACATCATGAATACCTGCTGCTGCTGCAAGCTCTGGGGGCATGTCTGGATCATACTCCTGAAACAACATTGGGAAGAAAACGGCAGAAATAAGAAAAAGGAAATATTTATTTTGCTCAAAAAAAATTTGTTGGTAAGAAATATATTGACACATTAATGCATATATTAACATATCCATGTACAAAAGAATTTCATTACCTGTTCTGTCCTCCCACTTTCATAGACGTGAATTTTGCTCTGCATGGTTGCCTCCAGGCGGAGTTGTTCCTGCAGAGTTTAGTTAGAGCCATCTAGTTCCCCGCATATCTCGTTTATATATGGAAATCCAAATAAATCATATCCATCTGCTTTAAAGAAGATTGATGATAATCGGCAAACACTCACCAGCTGTTTGCAATAATCTTTCCAGGTTTCCTCATTTAGACCAAAGTTGAAAAAATCTGATATATCAATACCAGGGAGTCTCCAAGGTTTTTCCTCAAAACTATCTATGTCAACTTCAAATATAGTCCTGATAATGCAACAGAATTCATATAACTTACATATTGAAATTAAAAATAACTACAATATCTTATATAATGTTGACAAATGATTTCTTGGAACAGAAAACACTGCCTGTACAGCTTCCGCCGAGCAAAATTAAGAACAAAAGGTGACTTATAATTGATCAAGTTAAAACCCATCGTCACACAATGATCAAGACAGCCTACTAATGAATAAGCATTAGCAAGATTCCAGCTAAAAAGGTACAGAAAACAAGACAAGAAGAAGAAGACAAAAGCTGTGATCCACAAGGATTCATGTGTTAACAAAATAGCATGAAGTATTTATGTAACTTGGGCGGTATATATTATTGACACAATGTCCAAAATAACACAAGAAAAATAGATATACTGCGTAGGGGCAGGGGTTTCAAACAGAAAATAGAAATAAAATTAAAATAAATTCTAAGCTAAACAGGGATTTTTCAAAGATATTAAAATATAAAAATGTTGATACACTTGATAGATGAGGCAATACAGTACAGTAATTTGAGATGGACAAACATTTAAATATCACTGTCATATCCCACTAAGCAGTTACATGATCCAGCCAAAATTAAATAGATACAATAGCAATATTACAAATAGAAAAGAACCCCTGTAAGGCCAAGAGGTTAGAGTAGAAAGAAATGACGCACAAGGACTTGTTAAGTATACATGAAGTAGAAGCACAAGGGTAGTAATTTCCTCATGGTGCAATTTTAGCATTCTGGCTCATGTTAGTAGTTCTAAATAGCTAAGCATGTAAGGTGAGATTTCATAACTTGGATATAGTGAGTGAAGAAAAGGTTAGACCATTATATATATATATAGGACTCATCCATAACTAACGTTATAATGTAACAAATTATGATCATTCATCCGAACATCTACCGATCAATATATCCCCGTCCGCTTCAGTATTCCACAGTTTAATACTGCGGGCTGGATAAATGTCCAAAATACCCTTTTTGTAAAAGTCTCTCGTCCGCAGTATTAAACTGCAGACGTTGGCTATGGTAGCCAATTGGGAAATGATGTCGTTTTTAAATAAGTATCGCCAATTACGAAACGGCGTTGTATTGGCCAAAATTCAACTTTTTTAAAAAATTTCTAGGATCTACAGTATTAAACGATGCCAAATAATATAGATGTGTTCTACGATTTCATTGATTCATTCTAGATTTATACGAGTTTTGAGAGAGAAAGTAAACATATTCAGCAAAGGGTGAAACTTTCAATGAGTATCTCTCTTCATTGAGCCAGATCTCAAGATCAGAAGCCTTTCGTTTATCCGAAAGTCTTAATAAGTCAAAAAAACGGACATGAGTGTTTACACCATCAAAATACATATATTTTGCAAGCTCTAAATGTAAATTTTTGGCGCTCCAATGGTTATAGGCTAGTGTTCTCATTTAGTTGGCTTATGGTATATTGCGGAGTACATGTTGCTCGAAACTATTTCAGTACTACTGCACTATCTTTATCTCCTGAAGATATTTAATTATTGGATCAATATAATTGCTATTAGAAAGTTTCCTCCCAATCCATGGATTCGTTTGAGAATCTTCAATCAATGAAAATAAGCATAGTAGATAACTTAATCTTCTAATTTATATTGATGTAGTAGTAATAGCTCAACGCGCCTGCCATCATGAAGCACAACAGAAAAATAGAGATTATTTCTTTGTAAATCTTATAGAACTTCGTTTGTGTTGTTAGGAATTTTCAATGCCAAAAGTAGCTTATAAATAACAAATTTTGTTTACAAAATTTTACATGGGATTTTGTTTGGTATTGGAAGCCGGCTAACCACTATTATGAAGAGAGGTACTCATGGAATGCTTCATCCTTTGTTGAACATGTTTACTTCTCTCTCTAAACTCATAAATCTAGAATGAATCAATAAAATCGTAGAATCTATCTCTATTATTTGACATCCGCAGTTTAATACTGATATATATATATATATACACACATATATTTCTATCTCTATCTCTATCTATCTTCTTCCCCAAGTTCTATTTTTTATTTGCATTATTCTTCTCCCATTTCCAGTATTTAATATCTGAACCTTTCAAGAAACTTTTCTATTAGTTGTTGACCTTACTATTTTGATTTTAAATCACGTCTACGATCAACACTGATCCTGACAACCCCCCACCCCATAAAAGGAGGATGCACAATATAATACCAACAATGAGAAAAGTCATAAATAAATTATTTTTAAAAAAAAAAAAGTATAATCAACTCCACAAATTAAAAACACATGTTTGAAGATTACTTATGAGATGGAAGTGTGAATTCCAGTCCTCTGCCAAAACCATGCCCTGATGTATTGTTGCCCCAAACAGGCATTCCATAACCTGCGTGAAAACCTTTTTGCATAGGAGGAGCATTTTTCATTCCTGCTGGACGCCAGTCACCTCTACCGCGACCAGGAGTAGGTCCCATGTTGACAGGTGGACGAATTTGACCTGGGGGGCCTCCAGAGTTAACAGGAGCCGCTCCAGGCATTGGTGCTGCACCAGGTCTGACATACTACAAAATTTTCACAAAGAGATAACAAATCATAAGGTTAACATTTCTATATAACAGAAAATTGATACGAAGAAAATAAAATTAAGTCAATAACAAAGAGAGAAACTTCTTAGCTGCAAAGTATAAACAAACTCTACAAGATGAGATACCATTAATTAGTTTGTATGCATTCTCATGCATGAAAATTTTAATTTAGAATGACACCTTATAGAATCTTACAATATTGAATCATCTTTTAAATTATATAATTACATCTGAAGATTCAATGCTTAAAAGAAAAGGGAAGATCTTTTATCCAGAAAAGACAGAGAAAGGAATATATCAAATAACTAAAATATCAAAGCCACGTAGTTTTTAAATTAAAGTACTAAAGTTTACATATTCATGAAGAAATTGGAAGAATTTGAAGCATAAAAATTCTTTTTCAATATATAAGAATATAAAACACTACTTGAGGATTACTCTCAAATGTATTTCAGAAACAAGTATATGATAATGGTATGCTGGTCCTAAGAACGTGAAAAAAGAAAACTCACCATAAGTCATAGTGTCAAACTAAGAAAAATAAGTATAACATCAAACCCTGTTATGTCTTTCACGGAAGTAAGGTAGGAACTCAATCAAACATCGAGCTAAATAAATTTATAAAAAATATTAAATAATATCATTGCAATATATTAAAAAAGCTATGAATAACTTAATCAGCAATGCCTTGTATTCGGGATCTGAATTTTAAATTATTTTCATAAGAGAATAATTTGTTAACAAACAGAGATTGACTCGAAACAATATCTACAATCTTCAGAGTGTCATCAGTAAGATGGTATATCTCACTGCATCCTTTACATGGTTTAAGACATCCAGACTAAGCATAATTTTATAAATTGAAGGAATCAAGTCAATCAAGTAACTGAGCAACGAAAATTTGCACGATCAAAATATTTCATAATAGTCTACACAACAAAAAACAACAATTTTCTGATAATATTCCTTGTTTATTTGATCTGTTGCTGTCTTTTTGTAATTGTAATGTAACTGAATGAGCACCTTAGAATTGTCGTTAGTCTGAAGCAGATTGTTACTTCAAACACTAAAAGAGTGCAAAGGCCTTGAAAAAATCAGCGCATAGATTCTAAGAACTCTTCTTATACATATCTTTTTTAAATCTCTCTTCTCTTGGGCATGCGATATGTTTGGGGCCTCAAAATTTTTTATCAGTTCTTATGAGAGTTAGATTGTAGGACCCCTTTCACAATAGCTGTTTGTACTATCTTTACAAATCAAGATGGTTGTTAACAATGGATCTACCAAAGCTATCATCTTCCCCTTCTTTCATATAATTCGGCATAACCGGCTTGTATCCCCTTAGGCACTTTCTAATATGCAATTATCCATAAGCCAGTATGCTGAGTTAAGTAAAATTCATGAGACTACTTTACAGATCCAGACACGTTAAGAGTTGATATTATTTGTTAAGAGGATTTAAAGTCGGATACAAAACAAAATCATGGCAACATTCAGGTAGGCGAGATTTTTAAAACGACACCCGTCTTCCATGCTCTTTGTAAAAAAATGTTAATTCACCCTATGGCACAATTCCACTGTTCAAAAACAGTTGCTAATATTAAATGAATCACCACCACTAATTGTAAGAAATTTTAAGTTGCCAAGAACCATCCAACTTCACTGTGGATCAAAATAGCATAGTTAAAATAAGCATCAACATATTAAAACATTGGCACACAAAATTGATATAAAATAAAAATAAATATTATTGATAATATGAATGGCATTAGTACAAAGTATATCCCACCTTCTGTGAGCACTTCTTCCATTCAACTCTTTCGAAAACTATATAGAAAGTAAATACAAGCACCAATTTTCCTCATCACTAATGTACCACAAACCATATCTATACAACATTTGCATTTCAAGAACATAGGTAACCCACATGTACAATATCACTGACCTTGAACTGAGAATGAAATTGATGATGATACCCATAAGCGGTCTTCATGGGTTGCACCACTCCATCCACTTTTGTGGAGCCATCACCTAACTCTTTTCCATCTCCACCCTGAGCTGCTGCTGCATCTTCTCCCCACTCATGATCCTCAATTGGCTGATGATTAGGGTCGCTATCAGCAACAATAACCAAAGGATCACCGTCTTCATCTGCATCATCGTCGTCAGGTGCCACCAATCCAGCCCGGTCCATAGCCATCGGCCCGTGATTGTTATCATTCAATACAATTTGCAAATCATCATCGCTATCACTATCCCAATCATCCCCTTCGCCAAAATCACCATCTTTGCCGTTATTTGCAGGTTCTGAAACACCTGGAATCGATAGCCCGGGAATCACTGAATTTCCAATCCCAGTATCAACCTCTTCCACGTCAAAATTCTCACTTCTATCCACCACTAATCTATCATCGACGACAACATTAATCTCAGACTCATCTATTAAATTTGGATCTTCGAAATCCCTTTTCTGGCTATCTTGTAGCTTCACCTCACCATCACTCTCCAAATCCCTAGCCGGCCACTTCGAATCGGAACTTTTGGGGTCGAAACCTAGGGTTATTTGATTCAACCTGGGAGCTTCAAATAGACTTTCTTTATCTTGATCCTGAACATCGATCGAGCCGTTTAACGTCGCCGGAGCCGTGTGAGGAGCAGAGGAAATCGTGAAGGGTGTGAGGACATCCGTATACAAATCTCCGAACTCGTCATCATCTTCCATGAGAGAGAATTGGGAGGGTTTTGATTATATAAATATTGTGAAATTTTTGGTGATGGTTTTCAAGATTTTATGCTATGATTCGGTATGATATCAGACTGTAATTGTGTAGATTTCCATCTAAGAGAATCTAACGGAAGCTGCTAGGGTTAGGTTCTGAAATTATTGGCGTTATGATTTTTACCCCCAGGCCCCAATAATCTCACAAGAGAGTCAAGTTTACATCAAACATTCTTTTTTGGAGTTGACTTCCCTTTTTTATCTTGTTCTTAATTACAACAAAATTTTATAAAATAATAATTCATCAATAAACAAAACTATTAGTGGATTTAATTGATCATATTAAAATAAATTTTATGAGACAATTTGTAATTTTAAAAACATTTGCTCAATGAGCAACGCTGTTAGTGGATTTAATTGATCATATTAAAAGAAATTTTATTATTTTGAATTTTATAAGACAATTTGTGATTTTAATAACATTTGTTATCCGCCTATATTTTAAAGGACCGCTATGATAAATACATATTGTAGTTGACAGATTTTACTAATTATATCATTAAATTTAAAATTTTTTAAATTATTCCACTAAATTAATTATTATTTTGAAATTGAGTCATTTCGTTAAAAAAAAATGGACATTATATTTTTATCTATAAAACTAATGGACACATTTTATTGATTACACCGTTGAAATTTTAATTTTTCAAATTACCCCATTAAACTAATTAAAAATTGATTATTTTAAATATTTTTAAAATGATTATTATTTTCAGTAAAAAAATATTAGAAACTTTTTTTTCATAAAATGAGTACAGTTTCATAAAATATAGATTAAAAAAAAAATAAAGTGATTTTAAATTCAATTAATGTCTACTTAATTTTTTAATGAGAATGACCTGCTTTTTAATATTATAAATTTAAAAACAAAAACTAAAAATAGAAATTAAAAAATAAAAACAGTAAAAGATAAATAAAAAAACTGATACAATTTTTTAAAAAAGAAATTAATAAGTTTTATAAATAAATATTATTTTTAGGGAAAAAATTGGAAAAATTTTCATATTTTAAAAATGTGTAAAATTTTATAAAATATAGATTCAAAAAATAAACTCTATTTTTCAAAAAAAAAATAGAAACTTTTAAATTTTTTTTAATTTTGAATCTATATTTTATATTTTATGAAACTTTACTCATTTTATGGAAAAACTAAAGTTTCTAATATTTTTATTGAAAATAATAATAATTTTTTAAAATATTAAAAATAATCAAATTTTAATTAGTTTAATAGAGTAATTTAAAAAATTAAAAGTTCAATAGTGTAATAAGTCAAACGTGTCAACTATAGTAGGTAATTCATTAGTTTTGTCGATAAAAAATTAAAGTCGGTTTATTTTTTTTAACAGAATGACCCAATTTCAAAATAATAATTAATTTAGTCGGGTAATTTAAAAAATTAAAAGTTTAATTATGTAATCAGCAAAATCTGCCAACTATAATGAATATTTCATTAATTTTGTCAAAAAAAATATATTGTGGAACCCGAAATGAGTTAGTAAATTTTGTTGTTTTTCAGCATTAAAATATAATAATATACACGCACACGTAATGCTTGTGATATAGTAAAATATTTTTAAAATATAAAAGAAAAATAGGTAAATATAATAAATGAAACTTCTCAATTAAATATAAAAATTGTCAAGTAGATTATTTTTTTTTAGCATAAGATAACTGTTATAGAATTTATGTTCCGAACAAACAAAATCGAGAGACCGAAGGATTCAAAATGAAACAATTTTTTACTATTCGTTAATAATATAATTATACTTCCTATTTTGATAAATATCTTTTATCATCGTGCTTGAAAACCTTACATTATGTTTATGAGTTTTTAATATAAGAGGTGAAAATGGAAACCTTAAATGTCATATTAATTAAAAAAATAAAAGTTATAAGTTTGTTTTATGTTGTTATTGAGTTTATAAAATTAAAAAAAAATAACATTCAATTTACAATAGATTACTATTTTTACTATATATATATATATATATATATATATATATATATATATATATATATATATATATATTCCATTGTGTTTGTGATGCAAATAATATATATAAATTGTAAACGGTTTGCTTATATTAATTAATTTTTCAGTCCAAAATCATTTATTTTAAACAAAAAACTTTTGACAATTAAAATAACCTAAATTTTATCCATTTTATTTTCTATTATATTTATTTAAATTATTCAACTATCAGCCTATCACTCTTTTTAAAACAATACAATTGGCTAATTGAGTTGTGAGTAATGCAAGTAATTGAGTTGTGAGTCGTATTTATAAGAAGTCTCAAACCAAATATTGAGTTTGACAATATTAATGTACCTGGTTAATGACAGATGTTGTATAGCTAAAAATCATTTGTTTAAAAATATGTTTTTTATTAAAATAAAAGTGATAATACATTTTTAGAACTTAATTTTTGCAAACTGTAAAATAATTATAATATTATTTTGATTTTCTATTTCAGTAAAAAAACAATTTTGATTTGCAAAGTCATCCACAAGGTGCTCGAAACATTACGACTATAAGAAAAATATAATATAAAATTAATTTAAATGATCATAATTATTAATAAAAGTAGTGTTGATACAATTTAAAAAGTTATTTGTTACCAGTTAATTCAACATTAACTCTTTTGCTCTGTTTATCATTTTTTGTGCTAACTTCTAAACTCTCTATTGCAGTTAGTTGTTCAATAACATCTAGCAACAAAATTATGCAGGTAAATAAAAAACTTAATATGTAAAACTAAATATGAATCATCAAACGTTGTTGATAGTATTTGTTTGTATGAAGTAAATTAAAATTCATATGTATGAATTAGAGCTTCATCCAACTATCTCAGTGAGGTGGAGTACAAAAAATCAATCTTGTATGATGTTGAGTAGCTCTTAAAGAACCACCGTTCTAACTGACAACAAAATTGGTGATTATAAAAACTTTTTGTTCCTTGATTGTTGTTTGAAATTTAGTAAAAAAATGACCTTTTGATACTCACTTGTAGTTTGCTTTGTTGAAGCTTGGCATATTCTATAGTCAAGTTATTCCGACTTTAATATTCCACGGCTTATGTCGTCAACAAGATCATATTTAGTCGTCATCTAAATAATGGGATATGTGACGCCCCCAAAATAAGTATACATCACCTATTCTAAGTCGCCAAATACATGGTACAGAATACAAATACAATCTTAAATATACAACATGAGTTGTGAGTTTTAATACAAATATTGTCTTACAGGCGGTATTCAAACTCAAAATAAGTCCATGATACATTTATTAACAGACTATTTCATAAAATAGTGAAGACTACTAATGCTATCATCCGGAGATAATCACTCGGTTCCCCATTAGTCCCTCCTACGTTCTCATTTTTTACGAAGAGAACAATGAAAGTAAAAGGGTGAGCTCAACTAGCCCGAGAAGAAATATTATAACTAAGATATGCGAGAATAAATTATCGTTAGCCTTCAACGGTGTTAAATTGATACAATATAACAAACATCAAGTTTAAGCATGAATAATAAAGAATCCATTAAAAAGAGTCAGTAGAGAATAAAATCTACTATCTTTTATGATTTAAAAGGTTTTCATCACTTTTATCATTGAGACTTAACTTAATAAATAAACCACATCATCCTCAGTACTACTACGCCGAGGATATTCATTAGTATCACAACCATAAATTATTCATGAACTACGGCCGAGGATATTTGTGTATTCATCAATGGTCATGATTATACCGAATAATCCATGGTCATAATCATACCAAAAACTGTCCATTAATGCACTATAGGCCACTGAGAATTTTTACCACATCATCTGTCACATTACAATCATGATTATTGTAAAATCCCAAATTTTACGAATAAAGATTTAAATATCTCGAATTTTTTTTTGAATATTATGGCGTGGATTTAATATAATGTTATAGTTGTGGGTAGTATTTATAAATTTTGCAAAGTATGCAAGTTGTTATATTATATTCGATTGGTGGGGAATATTCTTTTTGTGTTGGGGAATATTATGATGACAAGACAATCATTAGTGGACCCCACAATGTAATTATTGTCGAATTGAGAAAGCGATAAAAATATTTTTATGAAAATAACGGCGGAAGTTTCACTAATTAATATTGTTTGAACTACTCGGTAGTAAAAAATGCGATGTCTGGCGTGGTTGCATAGTAGAAGCACAAAGATTGATTATTAATCTTACGTGAAAAGTCACTTAGTTATACTCAATTATTGCTACGATGAATTCTTTGCATCATATCTCTCATATTATTGATTCGATTATTGTCAAAGTATCCTCTCGCATTATATGATATATTATTAAATCAATAATCGAGGCGACAAAGTTATTCATATTATTAAATTGCAATATTTATAATGTACAGAAGTTACATCGAGGAGAGGTTTGGTCACCTAATTACGGCCAATAGGGAGAAATCCTTATTGAAAAGCCCCTCTTTCACAGGAGCGACACGGTTGTTAAATATTGTGAGTTATAATATTAATGATGAATAAGTTTGTGTTGATTAAAGATGAATTTGATAGTTCCATTGTGTTGGGATTATTGGTGTTAGTTGAAATCGACATCTATTGTAAAGCCCCCAAATTCGGGTACTTGAAACCCGAACTCGATGCTTCACGATACCATTTCTATGAGCGGAATAATACTAATAATATAATTATTAAACTTAATTTACATAGTTATCAGAGTCTATTCCCAAGTATGCAACCTCTAATACATTCATTACATGATAATAATAATATATATCATCCTTATCATAATAAAGCAAACTGTTACATAACATATCATAAAAACTCAAACAGCAACCTTCTCTTTTCCTTTATTCTTAGCCGAACCTTTTGCTTGACCACACTTAGCTGAAAACATTTAAATTAAGCAAGGATGAGCATTTGAGTTCCCAGCAAGTAATATCAATTATATATATAAGCTGAAAGAATTTAAATGTTTTCTTTATAATACCCTTCTACAACAAATCAATAGTTGTGAAGTAATTCTGAACCAATAGTAATATCATAACAACCCTCTCTCAACTTTTTGAAACTACATACTGACTATAAATAGGGTTAAGGGGACATACTATGAACATTGTTTTCATTTTCAAAAAGGTTAAACAGAACTTCATCTCAGAACTGTCATAACTTACAGACGCGAGGGTGTACATCCCATGGACCTGTATTGATCAATACTACATAACAAAACGATGTTATCGTTTACTCTGTCGCCTTGGTAGCATAAAAAGTTTTCCCGTGTAAGGGATGTTCATACTTGTCAGGATTCCAAACCAAGGTTTTATCTTGTTCAACAATAATCTATAATTCAATATATATATATATATATATATATATATATCAAAGTGTATCAACATGTGATTAAATCTGATGATTATCCAAGTGGGGACACTTGTATAACCATTTATAGAAATTAACGAGCAGAATATATATATACGAATTACCATATCTTAACATGTTGATAATCAATGGGCGTATATAATATAAGTTTAATAATCATACGTAATAATATAATTACGAAACATTCTTACTTATGTCCATTGCATAAAGGAAATGCAAAGGTAGGATACTTTACCGATCATACCGCTTACAATACTCAACTTAGTTTTATCTTTAATATCACGACTATCATTAATTAGATCATTCGTTCGATTAGAACAATATCTTTATAACATATAAGATTGCGCATTTTGCGATCAAAGACATAATCTAATCACATTATCGCACATGTTCAACGAATATTGCATCACAAACAAACATTCATACAGTCAAAATATCTAAGTTTAGATCAATTTCTAAAGTATGTCGGTGTACCGACAGTCTTATCGGGTAATTATCGAGTCTAAGACTCTATTCTGTAGCTCAATATCCATAAATATCAGTCATATTATTTTAAAAGACTCAATAAACATTTATTACAATTCATCATAAATTTTCAAACACCGGAATCATTATCAAATGATTTAAACATCAAACAATTCTATTATCATTAATATTTAATTAATATTAAACTATTAATGAAACCATTGCCAAAATATTAAAGTTATTTATAATAACTTAGAATATTTTTAAAATATTAATATTACCCTTAAATGATTTTTAAAACATTTAAAATCAATTTTAAATAATTACCATTAATATTAAAGTATTAATGCACTATCTATCCAAATATTAAAAGTCATTAAATATTACTTAAAATATCTTTATTTCATTTATATCCTTTTAAATGATTTTTAAATCAATAAAACTATTTTTAAACTATTTATTTAATATAATTATTAATTAAATTTAATATCATTAATACTAAATTAATATCATTAATACTAAATTATTAATAAAATTATCCTTTAAATATTAAAAGTTATATTTTATAACTCAAAATATCTTTAAACACTATATTTTCATTTAAAATAATTTTTATAATATTAAAATTATTTTTAAACTAAATTATTTAATATAATTATTAAATAATTTTAATATTATTAATTAATAAATTTCATCACAAAATATTAAAAGTCATTAAAAATAACTTAAAATATTTTCTTATACCATAATATAATTTTATATGATTTTTTAAGTATTAAAATCATTTTTAAATAATTTATTTAATATAATTATTAAATAAATTAAATATCTTTAATATTCCAAAAATATTAAATATTTATGAAATATATCCAAAATAATTAAAATATAATTTTAGGACTTTAAAATAATTTTAATAATTTATTATATATTTTAATAATTAAAACTAATTTTCTATAATTATTTAATGAAAATATAATTTTTATAAATATTATTGTCATTAAAGACCACTATAGCATGCAACCGTCATTTATGGGTGTTCTTCATGTTCTTCTTATGCAAACCTGGATCTTAAATACACGATGTCGAGTGACCAAGTTTGACCGAGATTAAATCTTAACTCCAAACGTTTTTGGACAAACTATGACTTAGATCTTGTAGTACTAGTGCACGTCTACAAGACCTAACAACAAACATGATTAAAACATGCATAACAAAGGATATCTAAGGGCTTAAACTAGTATCGCATGAGAATTACATTTTTTCATTTACAGGTTACCCGAAATGAAGAAACGATTCGAGGGTCACACTTTGAGCCTCCACTATACTCTGGTCGTGCATTGTTTTTATGATCTATAAGCTTCAGTGTGTAGCCAATATGTAAATGAAGAAATCTAACACAAAATAGCAACATAACATCAATAGATCAAGAAGATAGAGCTCAGTCAAAGCATGTCAGAGGCAGTGTTCATAGGTTTTCTGGGTTACCCAGAAAACCGACTTCGTGTTTGACCCTGCTAGTTTGACCGATCACTACATTAAATATATATGTTATATAACTGATCTAAAAGCTTTATCTTGCAGTCCATATACCATACTACAAATCTAGTACAACAAAAGAAACCAAACAACTAACAACATAATGATCTGGGCCCATGAACTTGCGATCGAGCTTTACAGGCAAGTTCACGCATTTTGCCAGATTTTAACCGATCGATAATCGATCGGCGTGGTTTGACCACGAATAACTGCTGACCTAGACCGGATCTAAGGCGATTCTTGTTACAGATCGAAGACCACATACCGGACTACATAACAACTTAAAAACAACAAAAATCATAAACAACCCAAATCATGGCCCACTAACAACATTTGTTGTCAGACCACAGTTTGATTTTTTTCCAGATTTTGTAGATCTTCAAATCCGAGCTTCTAAATGTTATGGATCCAACATTTAGCAACCCAGATCCTCATTAGACACTATAACCAACATATTCTAACATTTAAACACAACATTAAACATAGGATTTGTGGACAGAAATCAAGCTAGGGTTTTATACCTTTCTTGGTTTGATCTTGCCTCTAGCTTCTGTTTTTGTTTAGGGTGTTAATGGGGCTAGTTTTAGGAACTGAAATGCTTATAAATTTCGTATGTTAGAGAGAAAGAGGGACTTGGTTGAGTGTTGTATGAAAATGAGCATGAATGAGGCTTTCTCTCTCCCGATTTATTTATAGAGGTCTCAGTGAATTGTGTTACTCCACTATTATCCTCCACCTTCTTGTTGTCCCTTGGATAAAACCCTTATCTTGTTCTTAAGCATGCTTAGTGAGATTTCCCACCAATGAGGTGTTGACAACATTGTACCTTTTGTAAAAAGTAAGCTCATTAACTACTTAAGGAAATTTGATTAGCATTACATGTTGCCTTAAAAGGCAATTTCTGGCCAGCCATGTTTATACTCTCTAATTCTTTATTTAGTTTTTATTTTAATGCATAAATTAGATAAATTAAAGGTCTAAAATACCCTTAACTATGAGGACTAAACTTGAGCTTGAATTGATTTCTTTTTGGGCTTCTCCCATAATTGTTTTGGGCCATGAAGAAATCATAGTCTGATAATTTTAATATGTATTGCCTAAATTGTTTATTTAGGGTTTAAAAATAAAATATAAATAGTTTGTAAAATTTATAATTAGGGTTTTCTTAATTTGATTAGGGTTTTAATCATTCGTGAACATTAGGGTTTATTACATAGTAATTATAATTATCCTTGCTAATTTAGCAATTAGGGTTTATAACTTTGGTAATTAGGGTTACCAATCATAATTAGGGTTTATACTTAATTATTAGGATTTTTCAGAAATTAATATATCTAAATGCTAATTATGGTTAATCATAAATCATATAACACAATTATATATTAGACTTAAACTCACAATTGAGCTCCAAATTAGAGTTTGACATAATACACCATGACTGACCAATCATTGGCAGTCCACATACATACTGTATATAATTATAGCATTGATAAATCAAAATATAATTAATATTATATTATTATTCTCATTTCTTGATCAAAATCTAAAATTAGGGTTTGAATTCCATATCAGAATTATCTGTCATACTTAACATTGTTAATTAAGTTAAAATAATTAACTTAATAATCTGTACAAAATTCATAAAATAAAATAATTATTATAAGAATATAATGTATAATGATCAATAATTTTAAAATAAAATTATTTAAAATCATTCATGTAATAAATATATCACATAAATACATACACATTATCTTGGCACTTATTCCCCATATTTAAAATAATAATAATAAAAAATTATACACAAAATTTCTAATTTGTTTGTATAGAAAATATCGGGTTGTTACATCTATTCCAATGATAATTGATGTCTGGGGGTTATATTGATAAATCGGGTAAGTTATTGGATGAATGAGCAATTAGTTGCTACTTATTCACATGCTTATATAACTATTTATTCACATGTGTGTACTATTGAGTCACATTCACTTACTATTAGGGGAGTTAGTGCAAAATTGATAATACTTGCATGATTAAATTAAAGATGTAGGTATAGATGGAGGTACTATACTATAATTCGTATTTTCACATGTCTAGAACTATTGAGTCACATGATTTACTATTGATTCACGTGATTTACTATTAGGGGAGGTGGTGCAAGTTTGATAATACTTGCAGGACTAAATTAAAAATGAAAGAAAAGTTGGAGGTATTGTACTATAATTTTTTGAGCCCCAAAACGTGCAATTATCGAAACTATGTTTTCCTATAAATAGAAGCTCATTCTTCCTTCATTTCTCACCAATTCACTAAAGCTTTGGAGCCATTATTATAAAGAGAAATCTATAGAGAAAAAGAAGAAGAAGAAGGTTCTCGCTACCTCACCATTTATTCAAATTATCGATCTTCTTTTGAGGTAAGGGTTATTATTTTTGTTCATATTCATGAAGAGAACTTACATTATTCCATTCTTTATTATTACGTTGGAATAACCTATATCTGTGATCTAGCCTATACTTGGTGAAATTCTTACATTATTCCATTATTTATTATTCTTTGAAATAACTTTCTACATCATCAAGATCTGCATACGTGGTGAAATCTCGTTGTTATTCCATTCTTTATTATTACATTGGAATATCTCGCATCAGATGCGTTTTATCTTGGGACTGGTTCCGTCTTTATTATTCTCGTTGGAATATCGTATACGTGTGTTTTCTGTGGGACTGGTTAGATTATTTATTATTACATTGGAATAACTTTCATCATCATCTGCAATACTGCATGTATGGTGATTTATGTTGTTATTCTATTTTTATTATTACATTTGGAATATCCTATCGATTGCGTATTACCGACGACTGGTTAGTTATTTATTATTACATTGGAATAACTTTCATCATCTGCAATCTTAGGATGCTGGTGATTTCTTTTGTTATTCCATTCTTTATTATACTCGGTTGGTTAAAGTTTTGACTTTATACTCGTCATGAAATATCATTTTATTTGGTATTTTCTATTACGAGTTCTTATTCACTGAGTTCTTATTCACGATGGGTTATTATTCACTCTACTATTATTCACACGGGTATTAGGGCACTTTTCATGTAGGAATACTATTCACGATATTCTTATTCATTCTAAAATTACTATTCAACGAATATTATTCACTCGGGTATTTGGAGTACTTTTCATGTGGAAGTCTTATTCAGAGTCTTATTCCCAAAGTACTTATTCACGAGGTCTTATTCACGACGAAAAATTGATTCTTTTACGTCCAAATTATTTTTTTGTGCATGAATATTATTCTTGAATTTTACTCTGAAAAGAAGTATCGTGTTGACAATTTGGACGTTATTAGTTCTGGATAATTTAATTCTTGAACTTGTTTTATTGAATTCTTATATCATTGTCATCATCCTCATGTTTATATTATGTTGAAAGTCATACGTGGTAGGTATTGCATAGATGGACTTGGTATGATTATGACAGAGGATTATTTCGGTATAATCATAATAGTAATGTTACAAATGATGTGGAAAAAGTCTTCATTGGTAGTAGTAGTGCATTGATGGGCCGATTTTTTGGTATTATTATGGCTATGAATTCTTCTTGCCGAGGGAGCAAAGATGAATTATTTTATGGCATGATCGGGATAGTTGATGAAAACACGATTATCTTTGGGCGTAGTGCATGGATAATTTCGTGGTTGTGATCTTAAATAATATCCTTGGCCCAGTAATGCGGGGATGATTTGATGGTGTGGATTATTTATTAAAAGTGAGTCTCGGTGATAAAAGTGATGAAAAATTTTTTAAATCATAAAAGATAGTAGATTTTATTCTCTACTTGACTCTTTTAATGGATTGCTTGTTCCGCTGCAGTTAAACTTAATGTCCATTGTGTTTTATCAGTTTAACATTGTTGAAGGCTAATGATAATTTATCCTGCATTATCTTAGTCATAATAGTTCTTACTGGGCTAGTTGAGCTCACCCTTTTGCTTTCATTGTTCTCTTCAGGAAATGAGAACGTAGCTGGGACTAGTCGGAGAATGGAGTGATGGTCCGAAATGATAGCATTAGTAGTCCTCACTATTCTGTTAAATAGTGTGATAATAAATTTAATGAGGACTCCTTTGAGTATGGATATTGTCTAGATGGCAATATTCTTGTTTAAACTCTCAGCTATGTTTTGTCGTATTATTTACACGACGTTTGTATAATTAAGTTGTATTTGTAGTTTGTACCATGTATTTGGCGACTCAAGATAGGTGATGTATACCTGTTTTGGGGGCGTCACAGTTGGTATCAAAGCTTAAGGATATGATCCCTGGCTGAGATGTGAGATAAGAACTAGGAGGGGAGGCAGGGAATTCTTTTCATTAGTATGACCTACCTAAGTTTATTTGGTATTTAATTGGCGGTCGAGTATAAGGATAATATGTGATATGTCAATTAACCCTTATTTTGTGTGTGGTGTTTGAAAATGGCATCCGAAAATGTTGAGATAAGCAATGGAACAAAATAATATGAATGTATCGAAGACGAGGCTAAGTTTCATGAGTTATCCGGTTTGCATCCCATTTTGGTCGATAATGAGGAAGCGAATGACGCGAATATTTTCGAGAGGTTTGAAACCCGATATCGTCAATACCTCATTTTCATAAACTTTGTTTATATTAGGATGTTGTGAATAGGGCTCGATTATTGGGTCGATAATGAGTCGATACAACCAAAAGGCAACGACCAACAACACGATAATAATCGTGCGGCGGTGGCAATTGACCATCGAACAATGATAACTATCGTAGGGGAAATTATCATGCCAAGAATGGTAACCACTTTGGTGGTACTCATGGGCAAGATAATAGAAGTGGAAATTTCAAGATGAGAAGGTCATTTAGCTCGATTTTGTCGTATAGTGAAGTCAAGTCCAGCTGGGACGGTGGCACCAAAGGCGGATACGGACAAAAAAAAGTCGATGGTTTCAGGAAGAGCATTTTTTGTGACTTCTCAAAAAGCGAGTAACCCAAACGAAGTTAGCACGGGTTAGTTAATTATAAATTTTTGCGAAAGTCTATACCTTATTGAATCTGGGTTCTACCCATTCTTTTATCTCTCTTGCTTACGTTCAACGTTTAAATTTGACTCCGGAGAAGTTAGACTTTGACTTATCTGTTGAAACTCCGTTAGGAGAAACCTTCATTACTTGTGTTATCCAAGTCTTGGATGAGAGTCACAGTTTTAAATGATAATTCTATTGTTAATAAATTTCCTGACGTATTCTTGAAGACTTCTTGGCCTACCCCAGAACGTGAAATCGAATTTTGTACTGACCCCAGTACAAAACTCATTTCTTAAACCCTCAAATATTTTCTTCACCCAAAACGAAAGACGTTGGCTCGAGCTGTTGAAGATTATGATCGTACCATTCAATACCATCATCGAAAAAAGCGAGCGTGGTAGGCGGCGCGTTGAGTAGAAGATCGTATGTGTTTACTGATGCGAATATACGAACCCACGTGAAGATAACGAATATCTGAGTAGAATCGACTTTAATCGATAAAGTTAAAGCGCATTTCAAGTTACACCAAGGTGATGAATGTGAAGAAGAAGGTTCAAAAGGGCGTTATTCTAGAAGTAAAAATCGATGAAGAGAGGAAATCTCAACCCTCGATTTAATTGATCCATTTGAAACCCTCGATTAAGTAGGAACTGTGGCTTATTGACTCGTTTTATCGCCAAGAATGTCGCGTGTTCATAACGTTTTTCACATATCGATGTTACGTAAATATGTGGACGACCCGAACCATATTATTGATTTAGAACCGGACGAGATAGCGAATAATTTAACGTATGAAGATGTACCTGTTAAAAATTCTGGAATATATTCTACGCTTAAAGGTTATACGTTAAGAGTTAGAATCGGACGAAGTGTCCTCATCTGTTCGGCATACCAGGTACGTACGTAAATTTCGAGGGTGAAATTTCATAAGGAGGGGAGATTGTAAAATCTCAAATTTTACGAATAAATATTTAAATTTCTCAAATTTTTTTTTTGAATATTATGGTGTGGATTTAATATAATATTATAGTTGTGGGTAATATTTATAAAATTTGCAAAGTATGCAAGTTGTTATATTATATTCGATTGGTCGGGGAATATTCTTTGTGTCGGGGAATATTCGTACAACGACACAATTATTGGTGGACCCCACAACAGAATTATTGTCGGATTGAGAAAACGACAAAAATATTTTTATGAAAATAACGGCGGAAGTTTTACCGTTAATACTGTTTGAACTACTCGGTAGTAAAAGTATAGTAATACACGTGGTTGCATAGTAGCACACGATATTGATTATTAATGCTTACGTGAGAAGTCACTTAGTTATACTCAATTATTGCTACAATAATTGTTGCATCATATCTCTCATATTATTGATTCGATTATTGTCACAATATCCTCTGCATTATATGATATATTATTAAATCAATAATTGAGACGACAAAGTTATTCATATTATTAAATTATAATATTTACAATGTCTAGAAGTTACGCGAGGAGATGTTTGGTCATCTAATCATTGCGGCGATAGGGAGAAATTCTTATTGGAAAGCCCCCTCTTTCACAGGAGCGACCTTGTTGTTAAATATTGTGAGTTATAATATTAATGATGAATAAGTTCGTGTTGATTAAAGATGAATTTGATAGTTCCATTGTGTTGGGATTATTGGTGTTAGTTGAAATCGACATCTATTAGATGATAATTGATGTGCCTGGGGTTATATTGATAAATCGGGTAAGTTATCGGATGAATGAGCAATTAATTGCTACTTATTCACATGCTTATATAACTATTTGTTTACATGTATGTACTATTGAGTCACATTCACTTACTATTAGGGGAGTTGGTGCAAGATTGATAATACTTGCATGATTAAATTAAAGATGTAGGTATAGATGGAGGTACTATACTATAATTCGTATTTTCACATGTGTAGAACTATTGAGTCACATGATTTACTATTGATTCACATGATTTACTATTAGGGGAGGTGGTGCAAGTTTGATAATACTTGCAAGACTAAATTAAAAATAAAAGAAAAGTTGGAGGTATTGTACTATAATTTTTTGAGCCCCAAAACGTGCAATTATCGAAACTATGTTTTTCTATAAATAGAATCTCATTCTTCCTTCATTTCTCACCAATTCACTAAAGCTTTAGAGCCATTATTATTGAGAGAAATCTATAGAGAAAAAGAAGAAGAGAAGCCTACTACCTCACTATTCCAGTATCCAGTCTTCTTTTGAGGTAAGGTGTAAGACCCCAAATAATTAATAAATGAAATTTAATTTCCTCTAATTATTATTTTGAAATAGTAAGGGTTGATGTGATTAATGTGGATAGTTATGGGTAAAATCATAAATATTTCAAAATAATAAAGTGGTTATAAAAATACTCATTGTTGTCGGGGAATATTCGTTTGGTCGTGGAATATTAAATGATTGTCGGGGAATATTAAATGCGACAGTAGCAATGACCATATGTGGGCCCCATAACGAAAAGTGATTGGAGGAAGAAAATGACAAATATAATTTGTTTAAAAATAACAGGCGTAGTTATTACTGCTTATTTCTGTTTTGTTGGAATACCCGGTGGTTTAAAACACGATGTCTGGCGTTGTTGTTGCGGAAGACATTGCAGTATTGCACCAATTATTGACTCTTACATAAGAAGGCACTACTCAATAATGGTTACTGATAATTCTTGTTCGGTGTTTTATTCAATAATTCTTTGCGTTGATATTTTATATTCTTTGTTATTTTAATAATTGTCATTATCAAGATTTTTCATTATCGAAGCAATAATTCATATTATCTGAATAATATTATTAGATAACATTATTGGCAATGTCTAGAAAGTTACATCTAAGGAGAGGTTTGGTCACCTAATTGCGCCAAAGAAGGAGAAATTCTTATTGGAAAGCCCCTCTTTCCTGAACCGCACTGGTTGTCAATATTGTGATTACGTAATATTATTTGTGAATAATTAATTATTGATTCATATGATGAGGAAAATATTGATTTTATGTGGATATAGATGGAGAAAATTTTAATGTGACAATTGTTGAAAATTGAAATTTTATATTTTACGATAAAATAATTCATTTAAATATATATAATATTATATTTTAATAATATAATAATGGTGATATTTTTACAACGAATGTGGAATATATGAGTATCTGAGGAGGAAGAGTATTTTGTTGCAATAAATGTTTAAAACATGTTAAACATGTCGGTGGACCCCATTTATTGGTCGAAATTTGATTATAAATTTCTAAAATCGCTTTGTTTGTGGATTTGGTCAATTTCTGTTTGGAATTTGGAAAAACTTTCTTCTGCAAAGTTGTAGAGAATTGAATTTCCTATAAAAACTCATGAGATTCGAATTTTCTGATAAAGGGCTATTTATTATGAATTATTGAAGTTAGAAGCTCAAAATAATTGATTTTTGGAAGTTTTAAATATTTATATTAATAAAACGTTTTTTTTTTTTGTTGTGTGGGCAGCCCTAGCATGTGTTTAATGATCTGAGATCAGTTGTCAAAGTGGGCGTAGAAGATTATTAAATATATTAATATTATAATAAATTTTCTCTTTTTTGGTGTTTAAGCGATTTCCTATAAATAGGTCTTGGGTTAGAATTGAAAATCACACACGAAGCTGAAGTTTTCTCTCTCTATATTATCGGCGTATTCTTGTGAGTATTTTGAGTATACTTTGAGTATTGTTATACGGTGAAAGTTCAAGATATAGCTTTATATCCGATTATTCGAGTTAAATCTTGATCTTTTCGAGGTAAGGGATATTATTTTTTTTTCATAATGATATTATTTCTTCAATATCATTATCTTTGAAATATTGGTTGAAACTTTTTATCAAATTTGGAACTTTTTCATGTATGGGAGTTCTTATTCATGAGTTCTTATTCACGATTCTTATTCATGAGATTCTTATTCACGATAGATTCTTATTCACGAGTCTTATTTCATGAAGCGTGATGATGTTTTTGTGAAATTTCTATCTTTTGGTGTGATTCTTATTCACGTATCTGGCCTTTATTCACGATATCTGATCTTATTGAGAATACGACCTTTATTCATAGAAAAATGAAATTTCTTCTTTTTGTCCAAAATATCTATTATGGATACTAGCTTTGATTGTATCCATGTTTTGATCATTCTTGAATTTTACACCACTATGATTATTTTGAGGTATTTTTGGGCGTGGATAAAACAAAATACTGAATCCTTAATCCTTAACCCTTGTCATTTTGTTTCATTTTGGATTCGTTTCTTTACAAAAATATTTTCATCATCATCTTGGTCTTAAAAGATGAATGATTTATGATGAATATCTTTGGCTGTAGTGAAAAAAGATGAATGATTTTCGATGAATATCTTTGGCCGTAGTGCAAAGATGAATGATTTTCGATGAATATCTTTGGCCCGTAGTAGTAAAAGATGAGCAGTGTTTAGATGAACATGATTAATGGTGAATGTCCTTGGCACGTAGTGCGAGGATGAATATTTGATCGGATATATATTGATTGATGTTACGAGGGGATAAAATAGGCGATGAACTTTAAAATTCATACATAGAAGATAGTAGTTTGCATTCTCTACTTAACTCTTCTAATGAATTATTATTTCAGCATGAATATTGATTTAAAACTTGTTGTCTATTGTATTCTATTATATTTTTCCTGTTGAAGACTAACGATAATTTTGTTGTATATTATCTTAGTCATAATATTCTTTTCTTGGGCTAGTCGAGCTCACCCTTTTCCTTTTTGTTCCATTTTTCTTCTAGGGAGGCGAGAATATAAGCGAGTACAAGTGGAGTATGGAATGAAAGTTCTAGGGAGAGTTGTTTAGTAGTCCTCACCATTGTTGTAAAATCATGTATCAATAATTATGATGAGGATTTATTTGTATGTGGATATTGTCTACAGATGGCAATATCGTATTCAAACTCACAGATTTCTTATTGTAATAATAAAGTTGTAGTTGTTTACGCATCAGTGTATTGACAACTCGGAATGGGGATGTAGACCTATTTTGGGGGTGTCACGGTTGGTATCGAGCTTAGGGATATGATCTCTGGCGGAGATCGGGGAATAGAACTAGGAGGGAGAGGCAGGTAAATCCTTCATTTAGTGTGTCCTACTAAGCTTATTTGATAGTTGGTCGATATATAGGGATATTATGTGATATATTTATTTCCTTAATTAACCCTTGTTTTATGGCGGTATTTGAGAATGTCGTGAGAATATTAACAATGGAAATGAGACCAGTGGAGGCGCTTTGTCTCACCAACGAGGAGAACGCAACAAGTGGCAATATTCCTCACGTATGAACAACACCCTGAAGCGAGATGATGAGCGAGGGATATTTAGAAGCTTTTTGCAGTTCATGCAAAATCAGACGAGGAGACTCGTGTTCAAAACATAGGAGGAAATGATAGCAATTCACGGGTTGTCACAACAAAGCGATTCAAAGAGTTGGGACCACGAATTTAAGGAAAGCGAGATCCGATCATGGCGAAACATGGGTCAAGCAAATTACCAAGATATTCGATGTCTTGGGATGCACAGAAGAACAGAAGGTTCCATTCGCCACTTTTATGTTCCGTGGCGAAAGCGAGACTCTTGGTGGGAGTCATGAAGGCGTACTCCATCCGGCCCGCTTCAGATGTCTTGGGAGGCGTTTGAAACTATTTAATGACAAATACTTTCCTAAAAGTGTTTCGTCATATGAAGGAAGTGGAGTTTATTAGGCTGGAGCGAACAACACATGGCGGTGTCTCAAAGATGCGGCGAAATTTGCGAGTTATCGAGGTTTGCACCTCATTTGGTGGAGAATGAGGAGCGTATGTGACGGATGTTTCGAGAGGTTTGAAACCGGCGATACGTCGAGATCTCATCTCTCATAAATTTTCTCTCTATTAGGATGTTGTTAATGAGGGCTCAATTGTTAGAAAGCGAGATAACGAAGTACGGCCAACCGAGGTACCACAATCGAGGATCATACAGGAGATAGCGATCAACAAAACAACAATAATCGGTGGAGAAAGAAAAAGCGGACAAAAATGGTAACCACTCTGGTGGTAATCATGGCCATGAAAATAGAAGAAGCGAGTCGGGAGGAGATTTTAAAAGAGGAGATTCAACAAGCGACCGTGTGAAGGCAGCGGTGCAATGAAGAAGCTGGTTCGAGGAGGAGAAGCGACCACCGGTCATTATCTTTATAAATGCGAAAAGAGGGACATATCGGTCAAAGCGCCTACAACATTTCGGTATGCTATAATTGTGGAAAGGAAGGACATATAAACTCGAGATTGCGCAGTAGCGAAACCTAGTTCAATGAGGACGGTGACTCGAAAAGATCGTCGAGAAAAAGTCAAAGTCAGCGGTTCTGGAAGGCGTTTGTTGTGATGGTCAAAATGCGAGGAACCCAAACGAGGTGATCACGGGTAAGCTATTTATAAATTCTTGTGAAGTTTATACTTTACTGAATCTACGGTCTTTACCCATTCATTTATCTCTCCGCTTTGCTTTCAGCGTTTAAACTTGACTCAGGAGAAATTAGACTTTGACTTTATCTGTGGAAACTCCGTTAGGAGAAACTTTCATCACATCCACTTTGTTTATAAATCTTGTCTAATCCATGTTGGCACCCTTATCTTTGTTGACCTTATCTCTTTAAAGATACTTGCTTTTGATGTGATTTTAGGGATTGATTGGTTAACTACTCATCATGCCAAAATTGATTGTTTTCGTAAGGTTGTTAGCTTTCATATTCCTAAACAACTTTGTTGTTGAATTCAAGAAACTAAACCATTAAAATCAATCAACGTCATATCTAATCATAAAGCTATTCGTTTATTAAAAAGCGGATGTCAAGCTTTCTTAGCCCATGTTATGGATTTGAATAAAGACACGTCAAAATTGAATAATATTCTGTTGTTATTAACTTTCCGACGTATTTCTGAAGAACTTCCGGCCTACCCCGAACATGAAGTTGAATTCTTTATTGACCTTGAACACAGATAAAGCCCATTTCTAAAACCCCATATCGAATGGCTCTATTGAACTTCAGAGTTAAAGGTCCAACTACACTGGAGTTGTTGGACATTGGTTTCATTAAATCTAGTACATCTCCTTGGGGTGCTCTGTTTTATTTGTAAAAGAGAAAGAGCGGGAGTATGCGACTTTGTATTGACTATCGGGGAATTGAACCATGTCACTATCAAGAATAAGTATCCTCTACCTCGTATTGATGACTTGTTTGACCCGATTCAAGGAGCACAATTCTTTTCAAAAATCGATCTTCGATTCGGATATCATCAATTTGAAGATTAGAGGCGAGGATATTCCAAAGCGCCTTTAGAACTCAGATGCGGGCATTATGAATTCTTAGTTATGTCTTTCGGATTGACTAATGCTCCTGCTGGCTTTCATGGATATGATGAACCAAAGTATTCAAAGAGTATTTGGATCGGATTCGTTGTTGTCTTTATTGATGACATCCTCATATATTCCAAAAGCAGTGAAGATCATGAGCACCATTTGATTTGGTGGTACTCCAAAGGCTTCGTGAAAACAAGCTTTATGCCAAGTTAAAGAAATACGAGTTCGCGGCGAGGAAGTAGCATTTCTTGGGCATGTGGTGTCAAAACATGGAGTCTCATTGACCGTGAAGATTGAAGCAATACAAAGTTAGGAGCAACCAAGTCGGTGGATGAAGTCACGTAGCTTTTTTGGGCTTATTTGGTTATTATCGGAGATTCGTGGAAGGGTTTTCTCGAATCGCTACTCAGATTAACTCATCTAACTCTCGGAAGGATACAAAATTCGTTTGGAAGCGAAGAATGCGAGAAGAGTTTCCAAGAGCTTAAAAGGAGACTTATTTCTAAGACTGTTCTAACAATACCATCTGGTTTGGATGGATTTGTTATCTCTGGACGATCTTGGGCAAAGGGTTAGGATGTGTTCTCATGCAGCGTGGGAAAGTCATAGCCTTTATGCCTCACGACAATAACTTAAAGAATATGAGAGGAATTATCCTACTCATGATCTAGAGTTAGCGGTGATCGTTTGCCGTTAAAGATCTGGAGGCACTATCTATATGGAGAGAAAGTGGAGATATATTGGACCATAAAAGCCTTAAATATTTCTTCACTCAAAAAGAACTTAACACGCTGGCAGAGGCGTTGGCTCGAGCTATTGAAAAGACTACGACCACACTATTGATACCATCCCGGAAAAGTGAGCGTGGTGTGACGCGTTGAGTAGAAGATCATATCGAGGAGCGAGTGCGATGATGATGTATATACGACAGAGCCAACTTTAATAGAAAAAGTTAAGGTTCTTTCAAGCCGCACCCAGGAGGTGATGCATATGAAGAAGAAAGTACAAGAAGGAGCTATTAGGGCGAGAATTGATGAAGAAGGAATACTTGAGTCCACTCCGGACTTTGTGTTCTAACGATTATGATTTGAAGTACAAGATTATGATGGAGGCACACAATACACCATTTTGCAATCCATCGGGAAGTACTAAAATGTATCGTGATCTTGACATACATTTTGGTGGAACAATATGAAGAGAGAGATTGCAAAGTTTATCTCAACATGTTTAACTTGTCGGCGTGTAAAGGCGGAGCATCAAGTGCCTAAGGACCATTGTGACCAATTGAGATTCCGAAATGGAAGTGGGAACACATTACCATGGATTTCGTTACGGAACTTCCCACGGTTTCTCAAGGCATAAATGCTATTTGGGTTATTGTTGATAGATTAACCAAGTCTGCTCATTTCTTGCCGATACGAGAAACTTATTCCCTTGAACGTCTTGCTCAAATGTACGTAAATGAGATTGTGAGATTGCATGGCATGCCAGTATCCATAGTTTCGGATCGTGACACAAGATTTTGGGTTAGCTTGCAAAAAGCTATGGGTACGGATTTAAGATTCAGTTCGGCATACCATCCTCAAACGGACGGACAATCAGAGAGGACTATTCAAACTCTTGAAGATTTATTAAGACTACGTGTCCTAGACTTGAGGCGGTTGGGATAAGTATTTACCATTGGTGGAATTCTCCTACAACAACAGTTATCAGGCAAGTATAGGTGTGGCCCCATTCGAATCCTTAATCCTTAATCCTTGTCATTTTGTTTCACTGGATTCGTTTCTTTACAAAAATATTTTTCATCATCCTCAGTCTTAAAAGATGAATGATTTATGATGAATATCTTTGGCCTGTAGTGCAAAGATGAATGATTTATGATGAATATCTTTGGCCTGTATTGCAAAGATGAATGATTTTTGATGAATATCTTTGGCCCGTAGTGCAAAGATGAATGATTTCGATGAATATCTTTGGCCCGTAGCAAAAGATGAGCAGTGTTTAGATGAACATGACTAATTGGTGAATGTCCTTGGCTTTGTAGTGCTGAGGATGAATATTTGATCCAGATATATATTGATTGATGTTACGAGGATAAAAATAGGCGATGAACTTTAAAATTCATACATAGAAGATAGTAGTTTGCATTCTCTACTTAACTCTTCTAATGAATTATTATTTCAGCTATGAATATTGATTTAAAACTTGTTGTCTATTGTATTCTATTATATTTTTCCTGTTGAAGACTAACGATAATTTTGTTGTATATTATCTTAGTCATAATATTCTTTTCTTGGGCTAGTCGAGCTCACCCTTTTCCTTTTTGTTCCATTTTCTTCTCGGGAGGCGAGAATATAGCGAGATGCAGTGGGAGTATGGAATGAAAGTTCTAGGGAGAGTTGTTTAGTAGTCCTCACCATTGTTGTAAAATCATGTATCAATAATTATGATGAGGATTTATTTGTATGTGGATATTATCAGATGGCAATATCTCGTATTCAAACTCATGATTTCTTATTGTAATAATAAAGTTGTAGTTGTTTACATCTGCAGTGTATTGACAACTCGGAATGGGGGATGTAGACCTATTTTGGGGGTGTCACATAAGGGGTATTTTTTAATATTCATGAAGAGAACTTACATTATTTCATTATTTATTATTCTCATTGGAATAACTTTGATACGCTGGCTCACCCTATACTTGGTGAAATTCTTCTATTCTTCTATTATTTATTATTCTCTTTGGAATAACTTTATACATCAAGCAATCGCATACATGGTGAAATTACGTCGTTATTCCATCCTTTATTATTACATTGGAATATCCTGTTTAGACTTTTCTGGCAGGACGACGTTAGTTTTATTTATTATTTTATTGGAATAAACATGCATGCAATCGCATGCATGGTGGTGATTTCTGTTGTTATTCTATTTTATTATTACATTGGAATATCACTATCGGTCGCATACATACGCTTTGACTTGGTTCCGATTATTTATTATTACTCGTTAGAATAAACACATACATGTAATCTGCATGCACTGGTGATTTTTTGTTATTTCATTCTTTATTATACTCGGTTGGTTAAAGTTTTGACTTATATACTCGTCATGAAATATCATTTTATTTGGTATTTTACATTACGAGTTCTTATTTCTGAGTTCTTATTCACCTTGATTCATTATTCACTCAAGTATTATTCACTCGGGTATTCGGAACACTTTTTATGCCGGAATACTATTCACGAGTTACTATTCACCGAAATTACTATTCACCCGAATATTATTCACTCGGGTATTTGGAGTACTTTTCATGTCGGAGTACTATTTATGAGTTACTATTCATGAGTACTATTCACGGGGTACTATTCATGACGAAAAATTGATTCTTTTCTGTCCAAATTATTTTTTCGTGCATGAATATTATTCTTGAATTTTACTCTACAAAGAATTATCATGTTGACAATTTGGATGTTATTAGTTCCTGGATAATTTAATTCTTGAACTTGTTTTATTGAATTCTTATATCATTGTCATCATCCTCATGTTTATATTATGTTGAAAGTCATACGTGGGTAGATTATTGCATAAATGGACTTGGTATGATTATGACGAGGATTATTCGGTATAATCGTGGTAGTAATATTACAAATGATGTAGAAAAAGTCCTCGTTGGTAGTAGTGCATTGATGGATGATTTTTTGATATGATTATGGCTATGGATTCTCTTGCCGAGGAGCAAAAATGAATTATTTTATGGCATGATCGGGATGGTTGATGAAAACACGATTATCTTTTAGTAGTGCATGGATAATGGATAATTCGTGGTGATCTTAAATAATATCCTTGGCCGTAGAGATGGGGGATGATTTGATGATGTGGATTATTTATTAAAATTTGAGTCTCGTGATAAAAGTGATGAAAAACTTTTAAATCATAAAAGATAGTAGATTTTATTCTACTTGACTCTTTTAATGGATTGCTTGTTCCGCTGCAGTTAAACTTAATGTCCATTGTGTTTTATCAGTTTAACATTGTTGAAGGCTAATGATAATTTATCCTGCATTATCTTAGTCATAATAGTTCTTACTGGGCTAGTTGAGCTCACCACCCTTTTGCTTTGCTTTCATTGTTCTCTTGAAATGAGAGCGTGGCGGGACTAGTCGGGGAATGGAGTGATGGTCCGAAATGATAGCATTAGTAGTCCTCACTATTCTGTTAAATAGTGTGATAATAAATTTAATGAGGACTCCTTTGAGTATGGATATTGTTTAGATGGCAATATTCTTGTTTAAACTCTCAGCTATGTTTTGTCGTATTATTTATACGACGTTTGTATAATTAAGTTGTATTTGTAGTTTGTACCATGTATTTGGCGACTCAAGATAGGTGATGTATACCTGTTTTGGGGGCGTCACAATTATACCGAATAATCCCTGGTCATAATCACACTAAGTCCAGATATGCACATAAGCCAAAGATGACTTTTATCACAATATAAATATGAGAATGATGATAATGATATAAGTATTAATCAAACAAAAACAAGGATAAATATTAAAGACTTTAAATTTATCCAAAATTATCAATCACTTAATAAACTCATAATCTAATATTATTAGTATTATAACAATATTTTAATCACTTTTTAAACTTATAAATAATTTATTTCAATTGTTTATATTTTACCAAATAATGCATTTAATCCTTCAAAAATGTCATACTCATAAGATTTCATCACCAATGATCAAATCCCTTATCAAAAATCTGCATATACCCTATATAGGATTCTCAAGCCATAAAATTATATTTACTAATTTTTCAACTTCACATAACATATTTAACTCATATATTCGTAACTAAACCATTTTCATGAAAAATTACCAAATCAACTTGTTATTTTTCAATACTTTGCCCAAATATATATACATATATTTCATACACAACAAGTATTTTTTTATATTTTTTCAACTCACTTAAATATTTTTCAAAAATCAATTTCTAATTAATTATTTAAGAAATTAGCTACCTCAAGTTTAACTCCAGAAATTTCTAAATCTTGGAAAGATCTTACACATGTTAACGTGAGCTTCAAGTTTAAATTTCATGATCATCAGAGTTATAGAACTCCGGTTATAGCATTTTTTGTCGGAAAAACCTAAATATTGAAATAGTCATAACTTGCTCATTTTAAGTCGGAATGAACTCATTTTTGAACAGGAGGTACTCTATGCCATATATTTTTATGCCCCAAAAGGCCAGAATTTTTCTCACAAATTAAGTGGCCGAAAATGCCCTTTTAAATTTACGGACGATTGCTTTTTGGTACTTCATGAGGTTTTGACTCTTTTCTTTAAAATCGGTCCACTTTAAAATCTACAACATCTTTTCCAGTGATTCCACTTGGATAAGTTAGAAAATCATAGATCAAACTGTAGAACTTGACCACACTCAAAAATTCGAAATATAATAAGAGATATGGTTAATTGAATTTCATATTCTATTTTCACTAAAATCTGATTTTGAACCCTTTGTGATTTCTAAGAAACTTTCTTATTTTCACATAATAACCAACATAACTCATCATGACAATGACATAATAATTCAATAAAACAAGTTAAAGAATAAATTTTAAAGATTTATAAGTTAATTTATCCTGAACTCAATAATGTCCAAATTGTCAGCATGATAATGCTTTGTGGAGAAAAATTTAAGAATGCTCAGAAGAATATTTTCATGAAAAGATACTGGATAAAGCGCAAATATCCAGGATATTTCACTAATTTCAAGGAATATAGAAGCCAAAGCTTTAACCAACTGTGTGTAATAGAATATATGAAACTACAAATGGATTTTTTGCGCCAATGCAGTAATCCGCAATAGCCTGGATCATTTCCATAATTTAATAAGAAATGAATACAAAGGATCATTCACCATGCATGTGGTAATCCACACAGACAGGTTATTCTAACATAATAATAAAGAATGGAATAATGAAGGATTCACCGTGAATGCGATAGATCGCATGCATGAGTTATTCAAGCAGAATAATAAATAATGGAATCGGTCATGCGTAAGCCTTACAGACGAGGATATTACGGCGAATAATAAAGAATGGAATCAAGTCGAGGAAAAATTCACACAAGACGGGATATTCCAAGCAGAATAATAAAGAATGAAATAACAACGAAAAATCAATGTAAATGCGAATCGCATAAACAGCGAGTTATTCCATAAAATAATAAATAATGGAACCGGTCGTGCAGAACGCCTTACGGATATGATATTCAATGAGAATGATAAAGAATGGAATAATGAAGAATTTCACTATATATGCGATGCTTGATATACGAGTTATTCAACGAATAATAAGGAATAGAATAACTGAAGTTCTCTTCATGAATACGAAAGAAAGAATACCCCTTACCTTACAAAGAAGAGTACTCCGACGGGTAGGGCGGGGATATACTTGAAGAAAACTTGCACTACGCTCAAAACTTCTTAAAACTCTAAATAAATACGCTCAAGATTATAGAAGGAGAATTCTCTAAACTTCTGGTGTGATTTTCAATTCTAACTAAGCATCTTATTTATAGGAAAAATAGAAAGGATACTATGCAATAAAATATAATATATTCTATTAATAATATATATATATATATATTATTTAAAATCTAATAAAACAAATAACTTTATAAAAGTATTTTATTTTATATAAAAAGATTTTACTATACAAAACACTATGCATAATAAATATATTATATTTTAATTATTGTATAATAAAATAAATAACTTTATAAAAAGTATTCTTTTTTACTTATGCAAAAACACTATGCATAATAAAATATATTATATTTTAATTATTGCTTTAATAAAACAAATAACTTTATAAAAGTATTACATTTTTATATAAAAGATTTTATGTTTTATTACATTAATAATACTAATAAAAAAAATATATATATATATATATATATATATATAAACTTTAAATGACTTCATAAAAAAGACACCTCAATATATTTAACAACATTTATCATCATTATTATAATTCAAAGTATTAATCGACTGAATTAGATTCTCGAGAGAAGAGGGCTTTCAATAAGGATTTCTCCTATTAGCACGCAATTAGGTGACCAAACCTCTCCTTGGCAGAACTTCTAGACATCGTTAATATTGCAAATAATAATAGTTGTAAAATCCCAAATTTTACGAATAAAGATTTAAATTTCTCGAATTTTTTTTTTGAATATTATGGTGTGGATTTAATATAATGTTATATTTGTGGATAATATTTATAAATTTTGTAAAGTATGCAAGTTGTTATATTATTTTCAATATTAACGATGTCTAGAAGTTCTGTCAATGAGAGGTTTGGTCACCTAATTTCCCGCTAATAGGGAGAAATCCTTATTGGAAAGCCCCCTCTTTCCTAGGAACGACCTGGTCGATTAATAGTGTGAATAATAATAATGATGATGACGTTTTATTTTATTCGTATTATTAACGTAATAAAACAGAAAAACTTTTTATATAAAACAGAATACTTTTATAAAGTTATTCGTTTTATTAGTTAACAATAAACTCTTTTATAAAGTTATCCGTTTTATTTGACAATAATTAGAATATATTATATTTTATTATGCATAGTGTTTGCATAGTAAAATCTTTTTAAAAGTTATTCATTTTATTAGATTATAAATAGAATATATTATATTTTATTTAAAAGATTTTGCTTTAAATATGGATCGTGGATTAAAGTAAATCAATACAGATATTTCATGGATTGGTTCTTATTCATTCCATTCTTCATAAATAAGCTCATTCCTTCATTATTTCTTATGAATTCTTTGAAACTCTAGAGAGAAACTAGAGAGAAACTATAGAGAGAAAGAAGAAAAGTATTCGCTACTTCACTACTCTCTATATCAAGTTTCTTTTACGGTGAGGGTATTATTTCTTTTGTATTCATGAAGAGAACTTCTATTATTCCATCGTTATTATTACATTGGAATAACTTTTGTATCTGTGGCTATCCTATACTTGGTGAAATTCTTACGTATTCCATTCTTTATTATTACATTGGATATCCCATGCATGCTTTTACATTATAGGACTGGTTCCGTCTCTTTATTATTGTGTTGGAACATCCTGTTGGTGTGAATTTCACCGACCGGGTTCCGTCATTTAGTATTACATTGGAATAACCTATCTAAGCAATCTGCGCATGCGTGATAATTTCTGTTGTATTCCATTCTTTATTATTACATTGGAATATCACAGCCGGTGCGTATTCACGCTTTGACCGGGTTCCGATTATTTATTATTACGATGGAATAACATGTACATCTGAAGTACCTCATGCATGGTGATTTCTTTTGTTATTCATTCTTTATTATACTCGGTTGGTTAAAGTTTTGACTTCTACACTCCATGAAATTAGTGGAATATTCTTGATATTTTGCGCTTCCGTCAAGTATCTTTTCATGGAAATATTCTTACGAGCATTCTTGAATTTTACTTTATAAAAAGTATCATGTTGACAATTTGGACGTTATTAGTTCTGAATAAATTAATTCTTGAACTTGTTTTATTGAATTCTTATATCATTGTCATCATCCTCATGTTTATATTATTTTTGAAAGTCATCGTGGCACTGTAGTGTATAGATGGACTTGGTATGATTATGACCGAGGATTATTGATTGTAATCATGACCGTAATGTTACAAATGATGTGGTAAAAGTTCTCATTGGCGAAGTGCATTGATGGGCGATTATTGGCATGATCATGACCATTGATGAATACACAAATATCTTTGGTAAAGTAGTAGCGTATATAATTTGTGGTCGTGACCTAATGAATATCCTTGGTAGTAGTGCGGGGATGATGTGGATTATTTATTAAAATTTGAGTCTCAAATGATAAAAGTGATGAAAAACCTTTTTAAATCATAAAAGATAGTAGATTTTATTCTTTACTTGACTCTTTTAATGGATTGCATGTTCCGATTGCGCTTGATTAAACTTGATGTCTATTGTATTTTATCGGTTTAACATTTGTTGAGGACTAATGATAATTTATTGCGCATTATCTTAGTCATAATATTTCTTCTTGGGCTAGTCGGGGAGCGGGTGGCGGTCCGGATGATAGCATTAGTAGTCCTACTATTATTACATTAAATAGTGTGACAATAAATGTAATGATGACTCCTTTGAGTGTGGATATTGTCTAGATGACAATATTCTTATTAAAATTCTCAGCTATGTTTTGTCTTATTGTTTACACGACGTTTGTATAATTAAGTTGTATTTGTATTTTGTACCATGTATTTGGCGACTCAAGATGGGTGATGTATACCTGTTTTGGGGGCGTCACAATACTAATAACTTCGTCGTCTCAATTGTTGATTTAATAATATACAAAATATCGACAATAATTGAATCAAATAACGTGAGATCTTATGCACGTGATTCTATGTAGCAATAATTGAACAAAACTAAGTGACTTCTCACGTAAGCATCAATAATCAATACCTGCGCTACTTATGCAACTATGCGCCAGACGTATTCGTTCTTTACTACCGAAAGTAGTTCAACGGTTTTAACGGTAAAACTTATGCCGTTATTTTCATAAAATATTTTTGTCATTTTCTCAATCAAAATAATAATTTTGTCATGGGGTCCACCAATGATTGTACTTAGTCAGTATGGATATTCCCCGACCAATCGAATATTATATAACAACTTGCGTACTTTGCAAAATTTATAAATATTACCCACAATTATAACATTATATCAAATTCATTCCATAATATTAAAAAAAAATATTTTGAGAAATTTAAATCTTTTTTCATAAAATCTGGGGTCTCATAGAATAGGTAATGTGAGACCCCGAATTTTATGAAATTAAAGTATTCAATTTTCTTATAATTATTCTATTTAGTAAATGGTTAAATTGATAAAGGTTAAAGTTAAGGGTGATATGTAAAAATTTTGCAAAGTAAGCAAGTTGTTATAAAATAATCGGTGGTAAAATACTGGCGTGGTTGCATAGTAACACACGGTATATCGATTATTGATGCTTATTTGAGAAGTTACTCAGTTATACTCAATTATTGCTACAATAATTGTTGCATCATATCTCTCATATATTATTGATTGATTATTGTCACGATATCTTACGTATAATATGTTATATTATTAAATCAATAATTGAGGCGACAAAGTTATTCATATTATTAAATTTCAATATTTACAATGTCTAAAAGTTACATCGAGGAGAGGTTTGGTCACCTAATTGCGTGCGAATGGGAGAAATCCTTATTGGAAAGCCCCTCTTTCACAGGAACAACTTTGATTGTTAAATATTATGAGTTATAATATTAATGATGAATATGCTCGTGTTGATTAAAGATGAATTTGATAGTTTCATTGTGTTGGGATTATTTGTGTTAGTAGAAATTGACATCTATTCGATGATAATTGATATCGGAGGTTATATTGTTGATCGGGTATTAGGGATACTTTTGTGTGTGAGTACTATTAACGAAGTTCTTATTCACGAGTTCTTATTCATGAGTTATTATTCACGAGTTCTTATTCATGAGTTCTTATTCACGAGTTCTTATTCACGGGATCTATTCACTCGAACAAAATATATTTCTTTTCGGTCCAAATCATTTTTGGGTATAATATTATTCCATGAGGAGATGTCTTTAATTTTTAGAATAGTTGGTTGAAATTATAATAGTAAATCAATATGGATTATTGGTTTAAAGTTTTAATAGTGAATCAATATGGATCATTTGGTTTAAAGTTTTAATAGTGAATCGGTATGAATGAATTGCTTTAAAGTTTTAATAGTGAATCGGTATGGACCGTTGCTTTAAGTTTTAATATGGACCGTCCGTTTAAAAGTAAACCAATCTGAACCGTTTATGAATTAGTTACTATTCAGTCAATTCTCCTATAAATAGAAGCTCATTTCTTCATTATTTCTTACGAATTCACTAAAACTCTTGAGAGAGAAATTATAGAGAGAAAGAAGAAGAGAAGTCAACTAATTTTCTATTCCAGTATCCAGCTTTATTCTAAGGTAAGGGATATTATTTGTTGTACTCGTAAGGGGTCTTATTTCTTTGGTATTTATGAAGAGTCTTATTGTTATTTCATTCCTTATTATTATGTTGGAATAACTATCTATCTATGCAAATCTTGCATACATGGTGAAATTCTTCTATTATTTCATTCCTTATTAAGAATAATAATCGCATCACATGGTGAAATTCTTCATTATTTCATTCTTTATTATTATGTTGGAATAACACATCATCTGAAATTTACATGGTGGTGAAATTCTTTTATTATTTCATTCTTTATTATTACGTCGAAATATCACTGGTTCCATTATTGCGTTTATCACATGGACTGGTTCCATTATTTATTATTATTATTAGAATAACCTATCTGTGGAGGTCTATCGCATGCATGGTGAATTTCATTGTTATTCCATTATTTATTATTACATTTGGAATATCACATCGGTCTGGATTCGCTTTGACTGGTTAGATTCTTTATTATTACATTGAGAATAACACATGCATGCGATCTATCATTATGCATGGTGAATTCTTACATTATTCCATTCTTTATTATTACATTGGAATAACTTTGTATATGTAGATTACCACATGCATGGTGAATGATCCTTTATATTCATTTCTTATTAAATTGTGGAAATGATCTATTTACGTTGATTATGATGAGAGTCATAATAAAAGTATTAGACTGATGAAAATCATGGGTATATGTAGTATTAGTAAGTGTTGTGATGAGTTATGTTGGTTATTATGTGAAAACATGAAAGTTTCTTAGAAATCACAAAGAGTTGAAAATCAGATTTTGGTGAAAATAGAGCATGAAATTCAATTGACCATATCTCCTATTATATTTCAAATTTTTGAGTGTGGTCAAGTCTTAGAGTTAGATCTATGAGTTTCCTAACTTATCCAAGTGAAATCACTTAAAAAGGATTTACAGATTTTCGTGTGGAATGATTTTAGTAAAGGATGAAAAATCTGGAAATGCTTAAAAAGCTACTGTCCAGAATTTTAAAAGGGCATTTTCGGCCACTTAATTTGTGAGAAAAATTCCGGCCTTTTGGGACATGAAAGTATATGGTATAAAGAACCTCCTGTCCAAAAATGAGCTCATTTCGACTTAAAATGAACAAGTTATGACCATTTCAATATTTAGGTTTTTCCGACAAAAAATGCTATAACCGGAGTTCTATAACTTCGATGACCATGAAATTTAAACTGGAAGCTCACGTTAACATGTGTAAGATCCTGCCAAGATTTGGGAATTTCTGGAGTTAAACTTGAGGTAGCTAATTTATTAAGGAATTAATTAGAAATTAATTTTTGAAAAATAGTAAATAAATTGTAAAAATCCCGAGAAAAATATATGTTCAATATGGGACTATATTCTGTTAAATCCCATAAAAAAATATTTTTGGGACTGATTTGGTATTTTTTCATAAAAATGATCTAGTTATGAGTAAATGAGTTAAATATGTTATGTGAAGTAACAAAGTTAGAAAATAGGATTTTATGGCTTGGAAATCCTATATAGGGTATATGCATATTTTTGATAAGGGATTTGATCATTGGTGATGAAATCTTATGAGTATGACATTTTTGAATGATTAAATGCATTATGTGGTAAAGTGTAAATAATTGAAATAAATTGTTTATAAGTTTAAGAAGCGGTTAAAATATTGTTATAATATTAATGATATTAGATTATGAGATTATTAAGTGATTGATAACATTTGGATATTCTTGAATCCTAGATAAATTATATTATAAATGTTTAATATTTATCCTTTATCTCATTTGATTGATCCTTTATATCATTGTCATGATCCTCATGCTTATGTTGTGTTGAAAGTCATCTGTGGCTTACGTGCATAGAAAGACTTAGTATAATTATGACCAGGTATTATTCGGTATAATCATGACCGTAATGTTCCAAATGATGTGGTAAAAGTCATCTTTGGGCCGTAGCGCATAGATGGACTTGGTATGATTATGACTAGGGATTATTCGGTATAATCATGACCGTAAATGAAAACACGAATATCCTTGGCCCGTAGTGCATGGATAATTCGTGGTGGTGATCTATTAATTTGAGTCTCAACATTATTGATTTCTGGTTGTATATCTTTGATTACAGTAGAAGATGAAGATGGTATTGGTTTTTAGTTATCTGATTTGTATGTCTTTGGCCTATAGTGCAAAGATGAATTATTAATGAATATCTTTGGTCGTATTGCAAAGATGAATTTATTAGTATGATTATGAGCATGAATTTTGATTTGGTATAACCATAATTTTTGATGTTTCAGGTGAAGATAAGTGATGAAAATTATTTTCATCACAGGTGCGAAAGAGAATTTAGAATCACAATTATGATTATGAGTTATTCATATGATTGTGAACAGGAATTATTGATTGATGTTACAGGGATAAAACATTATTGGTGGACTTTTAACATGGAGGAGATAATTGACTTGATGGTCTATTTGACTTTTTTAATGGATTGCTCGTTCCGCTGCAACTATGGTTGAAAAGTTTTATCATCTACCATATGTTCTAAATCTTTGATTTATTACTGATGAATGCTATTGATAATTTAATTATCTTTAGTCATGATATTCTTTCTTTGGGCTAGTTGTGCTCACCCTTTTACTTCACAATTTCTTTCAGGTAATAAGAGTGTATTTGGGTCGGCGGGGATAATGAGGAAATAGTGAGATGAATTAGAGGCTGTTGAAGTTTCTCAATACATTATAAAATGGCATGACATGCGATATATAATTGCATTGAGGACCTAAGAGATGTGCGTCTTAGTATGTTATCGTTACCTAATAATTGATTTTGGTAAACAATAATAGGTTGATGAGAACCCGACTTTGGAAGGGTATTTTGCCTTTATCATACAAGATGTCTAATGACATACTGATCTCGTGTTATCATAAAGGCGATGTTGTGCACATCCACTTTGTTGAGTATATCTACGAAGCACTACCTATATGATCTTGGAGTATATTTGAAATATAATTCTCACTTGGAGACAACTGAGATAATTATATGTCAAGAGAAGACTCATCATTGGAAGGAACATAATAGTAATCTTCTCGTTTTTCTTTGGGGTCTATTGGATCAACCATGGATAATTCTCTGGGCATATGATATCTATCATAACTTAGATTCATGGCCTCCATATATACGAAGGTTTTCTTGAGCATTTCCCAAAAATTTTAATTTCTAAAAGCAGGTTATTATTTGTACTTTTATATAAAGTACCTTTGTAAGGTGTTGTGGTCGAGGTACCATGAGAGAGTTACATAGATTTTGTATTGAAACTCTACGACTTATCATTTGTCGTACTACATACGACGATTCAATGATTAATATAAATGAAGTTTGTATTTAATTTTTATGGAGTGATATCTGGCGACTCAGAATGGGTCGTGTGGACCTATTTTGGGGGCATCACAGGTAAAGTTTAAGATAAATGTTCAACATAAAATAATAAGAACGAGATAATTGTTTGTAGTATGAGTTGTTGCGTAATAGTTGGTATGCATTATAGGGAGAAAATTAGGTTAAATAACAGAGAGTAATGATAATAATTTAGTAATAATAATATCATAAAGTAGTGATTTTAGGAGATAATAATTAAATTATAAAGGATAATATTAGAACAGTTGATATTACCAAATCAGTTTAAATTTATAGTGATTTAAGGAATTATAAATTCAAAATATTAATTTGGGATTAAAAAAGTTATGATTTTAGGATATAATAATTAATTTAGTAATGATAATATTAAAAGCGATTAACATTATCGAGAACAATTTAGATATGTAGTGATTTAGGAGATTATAAAATCAAAATATTAATGTGGGATTAAAAAATAGTGATTTTAGGAGATAATAATTAAATAACATTAATATAAAAATTGTTTAGATTGAAAAAGTAGTGATTTAGGGATTATAAAATCAATATAGTAAGTTATGATTGAAATTATTTGTTATTTTATTTTTTTAAAATATTTTAAATCTGTATTATATTATGTTGTAATATAATTATAAATGTTATAATATTATATTGTAATATAATTAAATTAGTAATGATAATATCGCATGCTTGATTTAGATAGTTAGTGATTTTGTTATATCGTGTATTTTAATATTATACCATACATGTATGATATAATGTATGACATAATTATGAATGATATAATATTAGAAAAGTAGTGATTTTAGGATATAATAATTATATTTTAACATAATTAAATTAGTAACATTTTAGAAAAGTAGTGAATTTTGGAAATTATAAAATAAACATATTAGTGTGAGATATATATATATGTATGATATAGTGTATGGTATAAGATTATAAATGATATATAATATTGTAAAATTTCAAAAAATAGATTTATTAGATTGTCATGATTAGTAATATTGAAACTTATATAAATATATGATATAATATTATAAAATTTAAAATTAATATAATTATGTATGACATATGAAAACCGGAGTAATGGATTAACATATTAATTATGTAAGACAAGTGTTATAATATGAAAATGATAAATGTCATGTAAAGCTGTTATGTAATATACAATTTAGTATATTTAATAGATTTTTTGTGCAGTAGACGTTTTTTAGAACCGAAAAACATATACGAAAATTACTAATCGACAGTTCAGCGTCAAAGAAATTGGTAGGTCTCAAACAGTAAAAAGACTACTACGGCCTTCGTACTTCTTCTTTCTCACACAGTTGCAGGAAGGAAGAGAGAGAGGATGATCGGAGTGGGGAAGATCAAACAATATACCAACGTTCTCGATAAACCTGTTAGCAAAGGCAAACAAGAGGTTCAAAAACTCTCTCTCTCTATTTCATATAAGATCTCACATCGATTATTCTTATTCTCATTTAATGAATATTCTGATCTAGCAACATTTGTCTTCAATTCCCGGGATTTCATTCTACCATTCGCATAATTGAGCTACGTAGTGTATTATAACTAAGGGGTTTCGAGTTTTATTAGTAAAACAACAATATTATGATTAAAATGTAGTTTCTTCTTGTATTTGTCATTTGTGTTTTATTGGAAATCAAATCAAGGGTTTTGATTGAAATTGGGGAGAAATTTGAAGGGACACTCACAAGCTACTTAAGTATGTCTGGCTGTGGCAAGTGATTGGTGGTTTGTTGCAGGTCAGTTTGAGTGCATTTGCCTTTTTATTCTCGGAGCTTGTTCAGTACAATCAGACTCAAGTTGACAACATTGCTGAATTAGAGCGGAGGTGATCACTGTATTTTCAAAATACCATTTATCAGAATCTGATTTATATTTCCATACACAGATGTAATTATGTACTTATAACGAGACTATCACTACCTCCACTATACATTAAATTGTGATAGCGCGGATCCTTATTTGGCTTGCAAGCAGGTTCGGGCTTTTGAGTGAGCAAGTTTGAGAATCAGAAAAGAAAGGGCCTTTTTTCATAAAGTTTGAGATATTTGTGTCTATTACATTTGCTTTGTGCTGAAAATAACTATGTTATGCATGCAGTTAACATTTACATTCCATAGTTTGATATAATTTGGAGACTCAGTGAAACAGCACCCTAGAGGTTAAACTAGTTGATCAGATATTACTGTATTAGCTAACATTCATTGATTCAATTTTACAATGAACTCTTCACTTTATACATGTTAGTGATATTACATTGTTGGTTTATTTTGAACTATTCATGTCATAATTATGGTGTGGATTCTTAATGATGTTGTTGGATATGGGCCAGACTGGAGGATGCAGGATATGCTGTTGGGGCACGGGTTTTGGAACTTCTTTGCCATAGAGAGAAGGTATGAAGTTGTACTGGTACCTTGAGTCATTGCAGGAAGTATAGCTTAGCGCTAAGTGACATGTCATTTGGTTATGAAACTATGTCTACATGCTATTTCTTTGGGCTATAATATCAGTTGCAGCTGAAAGTTCTTTTGTTGAACTAAGTTTATATATATATATTTTTCTTCGTGCATTTATGCCAATTGGACATGTGCTGTAAATTTCCATAAGAAAAACGAGTTCGAGAAGCAACACTATCAGTTGAAAATTTGTTCTTCCAGGGATTGGGGATGGGTCTACTATACGGTTTAGACAGTCTTAACAGTTTTATTTTTTTTTGCAGTGACCAATTTTCCCATATTGTGCGCATTTGTCTTCAAATTGTAATGGTTTTTAATAGGGAACTCTGTTCAGACTACTGGCAGAAACTATACTACAGTAAATCATATTTATATGATGGAAAGAGCAAATTATACAGTGCATAACTTCTGCCTCTTTTTTTCTGTTGGTAGCTAAGTTTTGGCCCCACGTATGGGGATTGAACCAGACCTTGAGGTTGCTCAAGGCCTTTGTCATTCCTCCCACCCCTTGGGGTTATAACACCTTATGTCTGACTATGTCATGTGATTCGTGGCCGTGTGTATTCTCAGAATTGTCATTGCACACATTTATGCTAGCAAAGTCACAATTTTTATTGTACCTTAGTTGTACCTTAAAGTTTAAAAGTGTGATGAAATAGTTTAACACAGGAAGTTTATTATTATGCATTTGGCCCAATTAACTTTGGATGTCTTGGATGTTGTGCTAACTATGCTAATTCTGTAACTGAAGCGTGTGCCAACTTATTTATGTAACTCGTTCGTTTTTTGGGTCATAATGTGGTCTGATTCTATGCATGATCAATTTTCACATTGATTTAAAAATGTAGTGATATTTTCTTATGCCATAGGGAAACAGAAGGGAAACACGCTTGTTGGGTATTTTGTCTTTTGTCCACAGTACAGTATGGAAGGTGTTGTTTGGAAAGGTTTGTATTTCTTCTTCTAAATCTCATTACTGTATTTTAATTTCTAATTTTCTGGTTCCCTTCCTCGTTTTGCATGCATGTTATATGGTGGGGAGAGTTGTTTGTATGTGAGATAGATGAAAGTTATTTGTTAGCTTTTCTCACATGAAGTGAATTGTACTCCATGGATCTAAGTAATCAACTTATTATTGCTTTACCAACCATAGGATATCAATTTTCTTAGGGTAAGTTTTGAGCAGAGGATTCTTTCTATGTCTTACTTTGCTAGACTGCACTCAATATACAGGACAAAACTTTTCTCTGTCCATTAATTTTGTTATGCAATAGGAAGTAGGTTCTTGAATATTTGGTTTTACAACAATGGAAAATTGACAATTGTTTGGTTAAGTTGTACATTTTTGTGCAATTTGAATGAAGCACCTCTAGCAATGGGATTCTTTTGGTTGACTAGTACTAAAAGGGTTTAGGGCCACTTTAGGTTTCCTCGGTAGGTATTCAGATCTCTTTAGGTGCTGGGAATTAGCGGAAGAAGAAGAAGACAAATAAGAGGAAAAAGCGAAAGCAAACTTTAGGATTCAGACCTAAGCCTCACATCTAAGAGAGAGAAGCTTAGGTTTCAAATCTTTATCCACTGGTTGCTTAGTAGAATGGAATACAATAATTTCATACTCATTACTTTCTACTTTGAATATCATGGTTCAAAACCATGTTTGTTGCACAGAATGTGAGTCTACACATTTAGATATACTCCCTCCTTCCTAAGAGATGTCTCAAGTATAATTATATTTAAAGTACAAGTCAAATGTAAAATGTACCAAAAAGACAAATATGCCCTTAGAAGTGTACTTTAGTTGGTCCACTAGTTTTAAGAATGAGAAATATTTATTTGCGTACTTATTTGGTGTCCATTATGGGTAAAATTGGTATTAATTTACATCTTCATCTAACTTGATTTTCTTAATTTGCACTAAAAATGTACTTAAGCCATCATTTAATTATGGAAGGAGTAATATTTTCATATATATTGTCTAGAATTGCACTTTAAACAGTAAAGAATAATTTAGAAAAAGCTAGTTCACAAAATGTTGTTTTTTTAAATGTGCTTTTTAATGTATTGAAATCCACAAAAATAGTTTGGAACCATGACATTCAAAGTGGAACGGAGGAAGCATAACGGGTTTGGACTTGGAGGCTAAGATCTTTGTGACCAATGAAATTTGCTAAGACAGACCGGACTACAGTAACACTTGGACTTCTGACATGGCTTGGACGACCTTTATTTGGAGTCATTGTACCAACAAATTATCATATATAATTAATATTGCACAGGTAGGCCTTCATACTGAACTCTATAATAGCCATTAAGCTGAACTCAATGATAACTTCCAACAATAGTAAATAAATCACATTCTAGCCAAAGGTTACAAAAGCCATGAGTGCACTACTAATGAAGTAAGCCCAACAAATAGATACAAGCCAATCCAACAACTATTCAAACAAAAAGCTATGTTCCTGATAAAATAGATTTATATAAGCCCCCCAAAATTCACCTAGTAAATCTACAAGTGAACCTGAAAACAACTCCTCAAGCAAAAAAAAAGACATTTTGTCTTGCTCAAATTCTGAATCTTTATAAAGGAAAGCTCAACCCTAATTACTTCCATTGATTGAGTATTACTGTCTCTCCTTCATTTTGCCCATTCCTTATTTGGGGACCTCCCCAATTAATTAACGTCGCCTCACACTTAAAATGTAATGTTATTTGAGGACTCTTCGCTACAACTACAAAAGCATGATAATTGAAGTAATATAGGGAAAAAAGAGAAAAAAAAGATAAAAAGAATTCCTTATCACTTGTTTGGATTGGCACATGTGTTACAATGCAAAAGAAAAATGATGGAGCAGGAAGGATTAGTTAATACTTCTATTTCCAAGTTTGAATTCTGTTTCCTCTACAAAGTGAAAGAATAGGAGGGAAACAAAAGGACTTTACTTAAGCTTCTCTGTTATTCTTAAAATGCTGGTGCGTGTGTTTTCTTCCCTTTCCTTTCCACACATTCCCCTATTTCTGTCCTTTTCTTCATTTCTTATCCACACAACAAATACGGTTTATCCAGTGCATGCCCTAAAGGTAGTGGTTGGGGTTTTACCATCATCAAAAATTAATATAATATATAAAATTTCTTTATATATATACATAAATTAATAAAATAAGGGGTTGTATTGTAATAAATATAAGATTAAAGATCATTATTAGGAAAAAAAAGATGGTATTTGTGAAGTATATTGTTCAAAAAATTCTCTGTTACTGCTTGCTATTTCAGACATGTTTCACAAGTAAGGTAGTGATGAATATTAGTTTGTACCTCCATGGCTCTATGTTCAAGCTATTTAAGTTGAGATCCTGTTATATTCTTAAAATTTTGTGATCTTTCTGTATAATATCATACTAGGTAGCTGACTCACTTGAGAAAGGCACTGAACATGAAGATGAATACATGATTAGTGAAAAGGAGCTCCTTGTCAATAGGTAAAACATTTCATTGTCTGTTTTTCCACGTTGCGACTTTCTTGCTTATGCTATACTTTTTGGTTTAACACTTGGCTTGAGATGACTGTTTGCATTGTAGGTTTATTTCAATACCGAAAGACATGGGCACATTTAACTGTGGGGCATTTGCTGCTGGAATAGTAAGGGTGCGTTTACTGTTGGCTTTGTTTACATCATTATTATTATTATTATTATTATTGTTTTATGCTCAGATGGATCTTTTTTTCTCTTTCAAGGGTGTTCTGGATGGTGCAGGGTTTCCTGCTGTAGTAACAGCCCATTTTGTACCAGTGGAGGGGCAGCAACGACCTCGGACAACCATTTTGATAAAATTTGCTGAAGAGGTATATACTATATTTTTAAATTTAGTCATATCTTGAACATGATTCTCCATTGAACCTGATTCGGATATTTTGACTGGTTTATTTGTTTCTAAGTCGGTAAACAATTATTAGTAGATTTGAGGTCACAAATAAAGTTCTGGAGAAGATATTTGCTTTCAATTGTAAAGTAGCTGAATATAGATATTATTAGTTTATACAGTAGTGGGGACACTTGTTGTTCTATGTTACTTATCAAACCAAAAGAAAAGGGTTGCGTGTACATCTGCATTGATCCCAATAAAAAGCTGCAACTTTAATTTGTACATTTTGTTCCATTTATCAAGTTGCATAGATTGTTTTTACTGTCTCCACTTTGCTACCTAGATGCCTCATGTAGCCTCTTTTTCCTTGTCTTTCATTCATTGATGCTAAGTGAATATTGGTGTCATGTCTAATGTCTAAATAAGTAAAAAAAAGAAATAAGTAAAGTTTTAAATATTTATGCTAGGTTGATCATAGTTTCTTCATTTTGACGAGAAAACTGGGTGCTTTAGAAAAACACTCACTTTGCCTATCTGTGAATGAAGTTAGGTCCAAAAAGAGGCAATGCGCCAGATAAACTGAGCTGAATAGTGGGATGTTCGTGCTTTAGTTTTGTAAAACTTGAAGCTATCTGAAGCTGGCCTAGAGTAACCATCAGATGTTTGACAGTAACTGTTTTAGACAAGTTATAAACTATATGAAAACAACTTATCAAAAACAACTTGAAAAGAAAATTATATGTAAACACAAATTGTTTAGACTGTTTGGGTAATTTATAAACAGGGGCTACGGTATTCCCCAAGTTACAGAGCGGTGAGAAATGGAAGGGCAAGGCAAGGCCATAAGATGACTAAGTTGGGCATTATCCCATGACCTTTCGACACTTTTGGACCCAGTTCTTTACTCTTTTTTCAATCTAGGCTCCTGTAAATTATTTTATTGTTTTGCAATCATACCTCGTAATAGATAAATTAGTTATAGGGGGACTCAAGTGAATGCCATCAAAAGGGTCTGGTTGTTTTGTAAATGGATAAAACGGATAGAAGCTGAGATGGGGGAAGAGTAAGAGGTAGAAGAGAAGAGGTTTCTGAGATATGAATCGCACGTGGATTTTTGGAGGTAGATGATTGGATAGGATGATGACACGGGTGTGCTTCTCTTTTCTTGTTTTGTCATTGTGATGCTATCATAGTTGTGCTCAAGTTAAAATAATTTAACACAAGTGTTGCATATCCTTAAACATATATTTTAAAAAATGTTACAGCAATTATCAAGCAGCCGTAGTTTAATAATTTTTTTTTGTATTTATCGGTAAGGTGCGTGCCACTTTAATAAAGAAAATGGTACATGTGACGGTTTATTATAACTACACCATCATTTCTTTTGTGTTAATTGACAATTTTTTTCCTTGTATTTGATGAGGTCTGATTTGAAATTCAGCTGTGCTTGCAAGAAAACCTACTAAATACCTATGCCTGTTTCCCTTAGCTTTCATTTCATTCTTTACCTATTTCAGGTACTACGAAGAGAAGCAAGATTGGGATGATGTTTGTGTAGGATTGTTTTCTGTCGTATTGCCCACTGCAACATTGTAATTCATGTTGAAATTACTTGCTTGATGACGTGTGCCTTTTTTCTTGAACGTGGCAAACTATATACTGCCAGCGCCAGATTTACTTTACTGCATCTCTTTGAGGGGCAATAACTATAGTTGGTCCAGGGATTATATTTCAATTTCAGTGTAAAAGATAGTATATAGTATGTGCATTGGTTCCTAATCCTGGGGTTGTATACTTGGGGCCGGATTATGTAAGCATGGACCATTTTCTCGAGCGCTGTTTAGTTTTAATAGAAAGCAGTCCCAACTCTGGGGGTGGTGGGTGGGTTGTGACGCCGGGAATTGGAAGTCGGTGGTTAGTAGTCATTTGGTTTTTCTTCGTTCACCATTTTGGTTTCATTTGGTTCTTGTTTCCCTTTTCTTCTTTTTGAGGGACCCGACCCAAGTTGAGTTTTTATCACTTGCTACCAATGGAAAAAGGCAAGAAATGGGGGTGCATTTCAATTGCTAGAAAAGTTTAAATATGTTAGCCTCCATTTGTTTCAAAAATATGATTAATTTTTTATTTTTAAAAATAAATTTGAGATATTTTTAAACAAAATATGAATTCATACCTCAGCACTATGAGAGTAATTCTGAAAAAGGTAGGAACAAATTTGGACAATAAATTAATACTGCTACTGAATTTGAGAAAGAATAAGAAGGCAAATATGTAATGAAAGTTGATATGATTATGGTGACTTGATAATTGGCAAAATGTAACGCACATCAAATAGGAACTAACTGCAGGCGGTATCACCGGTTGTTTTAAAAAGCTTACATCATGTTTTTATTGGAGTTTTTTTTAAAAATAATTAAAAATGTTTGTTGCAATTTATTTTAAATAACTTATATAATTTATAAAGTACTATTTTTATTTTAAAATAGAAATTAATATTTTCATGATGTGAACTTCCTGTTCAGGATCATGGAGAATATCAATTTTTTTAGGTGGAATATCATCTTTTACAACAACGTACATGTTTCTTTATCCCACATGAAGGAAAATATAAAAACATATATGTTTTCATAATTTATTTTAGATTTTTCAGTTAGTAATTTCTAGCGGGTCCAAGGATATTTCAGTAACTTCTATCATAGGGTTGTTGGGTTCTATTCTATGCATAAAAAGTTCTGCTTCCCGGTTCTGTTAACCTCCTTGCAAGCAGTGAGTACTGACTACATATCATCATCAAAGGTTTGTCATTTCAGATTTGGGGTTTCGATCACTCCACTAACTGATCTATTACTTGTTCGATCACATTCCTGTTCATATGATTAATTTGTTGGTTGGTTCTCAATTTTTTTCAAGTGTAAAACACATAATTATATTTGTTTTAAGAGTGTGTTTGTAGATGAATTCGATTTCACAATTCACTAGATTTTGAGTGTTTCAAATGATTTCTTGCCCCTCGTGGTTTGAGGGTTCATTTCTGGCTTCATTTATTTTATTAAGTAATCTCCGACCTTATTAATTTTGAATATCTTTGCTTAATATGGTGAATAAAACATTTCTTTTTGCGTTGATTAATTATTTTTATACGCTGATTGACTGTGATGTTGTGCTTTTGACATCAGGGAGGTGCATTCTGATTTTAACATCAGTAGGAGACATGTCAGGGTATGTGACTTTTGATTATATGTTGTTTGTTGAAATTGTTTATTAGTATTCGGGCATACAAGGTGAATATGGTAGTTGGCACTCGGGCTTATTCTACCTTTTTAGTGCTTTAAAATAACCTCCCTGCAATTGGTTTACTTGTTTTCAACTTTTCTTTTGTTGGTTCTCTCAATGAACTTGTTTAGGACTAATTAGGATCAGCTGGTGTCACTAATGCAATTAAATAGAAGTAGAAAATCTTTCATCAGTTTCTTTATGATTTGCATATGCATAGAGCTTAAGAACCCTTGGTCTCTCCCTTCTGGGGCATTGGAAAATTTTAAAAGGATATGCATTTCGCTTAATGTAGAAAATTGATTGATAATGTGCTACGTTGTTGGAAGCAACAATTTTGATTTGATATTAATATGCTGATTACCCATTCTCTGATTTATCAATGGCCATGATTTTGGTTCAATTCTTATTCGAGGGTGCCCTCAAGGTATCCTGTTCCTTTAGATTCATTAATCTGAAACAAACAGAATAAAAGAACTTGCAATTTGACTTTCTTCCAATCTTTCTTAAGTTGCGAGAGAGGCTTTCAAGACCAGGACTCTAGGCTCAACACACCTACTTAAAGAATTGGATATATATAACCACTGGTATTTTTTTTGTAAGGAATCAAACGTGGCATTGCTTCTTTATCTTTTTTTTCTTCTTTTAGAAATGGGAAACAATAGAATATAAAAATCATATTAGGACATTTTATGTCCTTTCATAGTAAACTAGGCTGAGATAATTGCATCTTGGTATTTTCGGGTATGTTGGAGAGGTTACTGTTTTAGTTTCTTCTTTAGAGTTTGACAGCCATCTCACATTCTTATGACTTATTACCCATCTTATTTCTTGTGATAACCATTGTTATCATAACCGGACTGGCCGATTGAACCAGGAACCAAACACCGACCAGTCCAATTCTCTAAATATATCATAAGCAAATATACCAGAGTAAACCAATCAAACAAGTCGGCACTTGTGGCTGCAACACTCGTAGACGACTAGACACACTTGGTTCACTTGAGTAGAGCAAAAAGTATTCCAAGTGGGATTGCTTTGTTTTTTAGTTCTGTTTTTTTAAAGATATGGAAGCACAATAGAGGTATTTTATTTATTTAGTTTGCATATTATGTTGATGTATATTGTTCAGTTCATATATGGCGTTTTTACCCTTAACCTAGAAAGTAAGTTCCTAGGTGGAGCTGTTTTACTGCTACTTTGTCTCCACTCCACATTTGTTTTCACATATTTATTTCTTTATAGTTCAAATTGGAGTATGCCTCTAATGCTGAAAGGCCAGGAAAGAAAGAATAGGAGCTGTTATTGTGCATGTCTTCCATTTCTAATTCTCATCTCTTGTTACAGAGAAGATGCAGTTGTCACTGAAACTCCAGTTCCGGCTCCAGCTTTAGGTGAGCGCATGGACACAATGACAGCATTACAGCTTGTGTTAAGGAAATCACTAGCTCATGGAGGACTCAGTCGTGGTCTCCACGAAGGTGCAAAAGTGATTGAAAAGCATGCTGCACAGCTTTGTGTGGTTGCAGAGGACTGCAACCAGCCAGATTATGTTAAGCTAGTGAAAACGCTTTGTGCTGATCACAATGTCAGCTTGATTTCAGTTCCTAGTGCTAAAACTCTTGGAGAGTGGTCTGGTGTAAGTAGTTACTTGGCACCTTTCTCAATATGCAGCTCAGTTCTTTCCAATAGCTTACTTCACAATATCTCTGCTCTTCTTAATTTTCGCATTTTTAACGTGATGAATTGTTTATTTTTTGTTTTTAATATTCCTTTCATGTTCAAAAATTTGGTTGGGATTGCAAGAGTACAGGGGAGTTCAATTTTGTCTTGTTCCTTACTTTCAAAAGAGCAGCACTAGTCATTGATTCAATTACAACTTACTCTACCTGCTTTCCTTTGCTTATTGCTCAATTCGATTTTACTTGTTTATGTTCCATATTTTTGTCACAATTTTGTTCCCTTTGCTGTCTTGTCCTATTTTGGTTGTTGATCTTCATACTTGTTTTTCTTTGGCTCACATTGCTCACTGAAAATTGATCATTATCTGATTAACTATTTCTCTACATAATGTATGCGTATAGTTATGTAAGATTGATTCTGAAGGCAATGCTCGGAAGGTAGTTGGATGCTCATGCGTTGTTGTGAAGGTATGCGTACATGACCTAATAACCAACAACATCCCCCACACCCACCCAAAAAAAAGAAATGGAAATAAACAGGCACAAGGAAAGAGGGAAAAAAGATTGAAAGAAAGAAACTACAACATTACATTTATAGTCTGGCCTGGGTAGAAGGAAAACTCACAATTCTTTTGAGAGTAAATTGCACTTCTTTCCACCAAGTTTATCCCATTTTGAACATTGCATCCTATAATTCAAAACGTTGCACTTTAACACCCCCGACCCAAAGATTCGTCGTTAAAAGTGCAAAATCCGTCGCTAACCCTTCACTTTTAGCGATGGATTTTGGGTCAGGGGTGTTATGTGGTGTTATGTGGTGACTTTTCTAAAGGTTTAAATGGGGTAAACTTGGGTGACGGAAAGTGCAATTAACTCTTCTTTTAAAGTGGTTTACATGTTTAAACTTTGACATATGTCAACTTATAAAATTGGATCACCGATTTTGCCTTGCATACTGGGAAGTTTTTCTCATTGAATGTGCGCTGCCATTAAATTCACTATTTTATTACTTTAGTCTTTTCTAATTTTACATGTATCCTCTGCTTGCAGGATTATGGAGAAGAAACTGAAGGTCTGCTTATAGTTCAGGAGCACGTGAAGTCCCATTAAGCAAGCACAGGGGAGTATGTGGATCCTTTATGTTTACAGGAGCTTTGATGCGTAGATCCCGTGGCTACTACTGTCTCATGCAATTGTATTTTCTAGTCAAATATTATAATCTGCTTTAATGTTAGTCAAAATTTTTAATCTTCACATAGTTGTATAATTTGTAGTTGCTTATATAAATTTTAATTTAATAAAAATGGATATGGGTGGACTATAATAACATCTGAATAAAACAAAGGAATTTAGTTTAGGTTCATTATTTAGATAGATGGCATTGGATTGTAGTGTGGTGAAAAGCTAATGGGTTGGCAGCAGTTAGGTTCTTGAGAATTTAGAAACCTTACCAAATGTTTGATGGGAAAGAACTAGTCCAGTTATAGAGCACCAATCTTTGAACTTGTTTCATTTTATGGTTGGATCCGGTTACACTGTATTGGTAATTGATCAATGGCTGAACTGAAACTGTGTTGTTCATTCTTTCTAATACTATAATCATCCAGTATTAATAATGAGTCTGGGTGGGTTGTGGTCCATGGAGATTGGTGGGCCCATCGGTTGTATGTAAAACGAAGAGATCCATCACAAATTGAGTTTGTGGTTGTACAAGAAAACTCAAGACTTCGATTCAAAATGAACCATAAAAACAAATTAAGTACACCTTTCAAAATTCAGGCCACACACACACACACACACACACACACACACACACACACATATATATATATATATATATATGCATCAGCTACCACGCTCAATATATCTCCTTGAATGTATGTATGTATGCATGTATATACTCGAGCCTCGCTGTTTCTAGCTGCCATCCATCCCATGCATCTAGAAGGATGGATTAATGTAGTAAGGAAGGAGAAGGAAGTTGGAGTGTTGGACTATATCTATATGCCCATGCTGATAAAAAAGAGATAGATATGGTGGTACATGCATGCATGCATGCATTACTCTACTTGCTAGCTAGATGTTGAACAGTTCCAACTTCCTGGGATTATTCATATTTAATTCCATTCATCAATCATCATTTTTATGCTTGCCCTTCTGGACATTTGTATTTTAGTCTTTGGAAAATTTGTAGTCACCCAAAATTTTAATTATTCCAAATTATAATTGTTACTATAATTTCTTATAATTCACATTGTGCACATAGAACTACTTTTTTATTATTACAATGTCATTATTACTAAATTAAAAACTTTCTATTTTAAGAATAAATATGCATGAAAAATACATTTTTATTACTTGTAAATTTTTATAACTAGAACTCTTTTGGTTTAACGGAGAAATTATTAAATAAACAATTATATGCCACATAAAAAGAATTGAAAAAAATGTACTTTTGTTAAGTATGTGAGGTCTTCCTCAGTCTAGCAATTCCCATCCCCTACGAGGCAAAAAAAAAAAAAAAAAACGTGGCTAACTAACTTTCAATTTGCAACAGTTGATAAAGGGCGACGACTACTTGAGCAATTATAACCGACGTCTGTTCCCGTGGCCATCTTGTAAATTAACCAAAAAGTAGTGTGAAATAGGGAAAAGAAAAAGAAAAATCTGTAACAAGTAAGGATCACCAGTAGCCAGTGCCCAGTGGCTCACCTTCCTCCCAAGTCCTATATATATATATATACACAAAAAAAAAAAAAAAAAAAAAACCAAACCAAACCAAACCCCAACCAAAAATCACACCATCATAATAGTTCTAGCGGAGCAGGAGGAAAATTGAGTGGTAATTGATTAGGAGAGAGGAATTAGTAGTAGAGTTGATTATTAAAAATGGCTGGAAGTGGAGTTTATGCAGAGATAATTGAAGGAGATGTGTTCAAGTACTACTCAGATGGAGAGTGGAAGAAATCATCTTCTGGGAAATCTGTTTCCATTATCAACCCAACTACCCGAAAGACCCAGTATAAGGTTCAAGGTATACATATTGTATATTTGTGCATTTGCACGAGGCTTAGTGTTTTTTTTAGTTTATAATTTTAAAACATGCATGAATTCTTGAGAAACACTTCGAGTTTAGGTGGGTTTTGAGCTAAATGATGTTTATAGGGTCTGAATTTATTGTCAGTTATATGTTTGAAACTGGTGGGGGTTTCTTAAGCAGAAGAATAAAGAAATAATGATAAGTTTTGCCTATTGTTTTTATCATTTTATGTGCTTGTTTGGTATGATGATGTCACTTTGCTTGCAATTTGGGTGACAATTCGATCTTCTTATCTGAATTGATCTTTATCCTTGATAATTAATGAATTCTCCTTAAAACTTTATTGGTTCCAAAAAAATTTCTGCAAAAGAACAGTGTATATAATGGACTTGGAAGTAGAGTTATAATAACTCTGCCGGTAAATAAGACAAGATTTTGGTTGCTTAAATACTGGGTACCAAGTTAGAAATGCTTTCATGCAATGGGTTTATTTTGAATAAATCTTGACATGTCAGTATCAATAAGTTTCTTTTGCTACTTTGCTATTGTTGTTGATCAGCTTGTACACAAGAAGAGGTCATCAAGGCCATGGAAACAGCGAAAAAAGTGCAAAAACAGTGGGCAAAAACCCCGCTTTGGAAGCGAGCAGAGCTTCTTCACAAGGCAGCTGCAATTCTCAAAGAGCACAAAGCTCCAATTGCAGAGTGTTTAGTGAAGGAAATTGCAAAGCCTGCGAAGGATTCAGTCGCTGAGGTACCCCCAATATGTTATGAAAAAATTATTTTGGAAATTCAGTCTGTCACATTATATGTTATAATGGTCTGAATTGTGTCTTCAATGAAGGTTGTAAGATCTGGGGATCTGGTTTCGTATTGTGCTGAAGAAGGGGTTCGAATTTTAGGAGAGGGCAAGTTCTTGGTGTCTGATAGTTTTCCTGGAAATGAGAGGACAAAGTATTGCCTCACCTCTAAGGTACATTTCTACTCTTGTTCCTTTCTTTACTAATATTTGTCCTTTTTGAAAAACATCTCAATTGATTATAATTGTCAGTTTTGTATTTAGAAAAGAATATTTCTTTGAAAATAGATTGCAACTATGAACTGCAGATTCCATTGGGGGTTGTTTTAGCCATACCACCCTTCAACTATCCAGTTAACCTTGCTGTCTCCAAAATTGCCCCTGCTCTGATTGCTGGAAACTCCCTTGTACTGAAGCCTCCAACTCAGGTAATGTCCAGTAAGAACTATATATGGTAAATAGTGCACCACATATTGTGAAAATTAATTATTTACTTATCTTAATTTATATGCTAATAAAAAAAATCTCTCTCAAAATTCTACACGAGACACTAGTGAGAACCTTGTTGCAGTAGGATACCAATTTGGTTAAGCGCATATGTCAAGCTGTGCTTTACAATCTCATTGTGACTTGTGTGCAGGGTGCTGTTGCTTGTCTTCATATGGTGCATTGCTTTCATTTAGCTGGTTTCCCTAAAGGCCTTATTAGCTGTATTACAGGCAAAGGCTCAGAGATAGGAGATTTCCTCACAATGCACCCGGGAGTGAACTGTATAAGGTAAACAATGTCGATCGTTTTTTCAATGTGACATCAGTTTCCCATTCCTTTCTTGATATTTTCTCGATTGATTTGTCATATCATTCTTGTTCTGCAGCTTCACAGGTGGGGATACTGGGGTCGCAATCTCAAAGAAAGCAGGCATGGTTCCTTTACAGATGGAGCTGGGAGGAAAAGATGCTTGTATTGTTCTTGAGGATGCAGATCTAGATTTAGTAGCATCAAACATTATTAAAGGAGGCTTTTCTTACAGGTCAAAAGAAAATTTCCATCTAAATCCTTAGCTTACTACATTTGCACAAATTGCCTGTCAACTGTCATCAAGCTCATACTTTATTTTATAGAAATAAAATAAAGGGACTGATATTTTAAGCGCACTGCGCACCCGCTAGTGTACAACTTTTAATATACAGCTGTATATTGCATCAATTGTGCGGGGATATAAGCCAGAAGTATCATTACTCGTAAATAAACTTTGATTTATTTTTACCAATATTTGTGCAGTGGCCAAAGGTGCACAGCCATTAAGGTTGTCTTGGTGATGCAATCTGTAGCTGACACTCTTGTTGAGAAAGTGAAGGCCAAAGTGGCAAAGCTGACGGTTGGTCCGCCGGAGGAAGATTCTGACATCACTCCAGTTGTCACGGAGTCATCTGCAAACTTCATAGAAGGGTTGGTTAAGGATGCTAAAGAGAAAGGAGCAACATTTTGCCAGCAGTACAAGAGGGAGGGCAACCTCATATGGCCCTTGTTGTTGGATAACGTTAAACCTGACATGAGGATTGCGTGGGAGGAGCCGTTCGGACCAATTTTACCTGTTATCAGGATCACGTCTGTTGAAGAAGGAATCCACCATTGCAATGCTAGCAATTTCGGCCTTCAGGTATATTGTGTCCATACAAAACAATGGTCCTGTGGAGTTTTATTGCTGCTTTAGTGTTCTAATTTTTCCTCAAAGCTACAAACGCATCTTCATTTTAGTTTCATTACAGCATAAAGAAAGGTTCTACAGATTTGACATTATTCACATAAAGTAATTGCCCTCGAGTTCTAACCAAAAACCTTACGAATTTGTTGGTCTGAGCTTTTTTCACTAGACCGAAATAAAATAAAATAAAATGTTAGAACACTGAAAATACCATAGTCCGATATTAACAGATGTGTGTGGACAATAATAGGGCTGCGTCTTCACAAAAGATATCAACAAAGCCATTTTGATCAGTGATGCCATGGAGTCCGGAACAATTCAGATTAACTCAGCCCCCGCTCGTGGTCCGGATCATTTTCCTTTCCAGGTAAAATAACTCAACTCCAAGCAACCTACAAATTTTATATATATATATATATATATATATATATATATATATATATATATATATATTTTTTCCACATGAGTATATTTTTGTATAACGGATCTGAGTATTTTGGTGTTGATCAAAAACTGAATAAAATATATGTTTGATTCTGCTTCAGGGACTGAAAGACAGTGGAATCGGTTCACAGGGCATCACCAACAGCATCAACATGATGACCAAGATCAAGACCACTGTTATCAACTTGCCAATCCCTACTTATACCATGGGCTAATAGTAAATATTATCCATTCCTTCATCCAGCCAATAAATAATTATTATATGTATTGTGGCTGAAAACAAAATCAAGTTTTAGCTACCATTCATGTTTTTATTTGGTAACTTTTTATGTTTTATTTTCTCCCTGTAACTGTTATCGAGTGTGGCCGTTCGTAGGTCGGAACATTAATGGAGGAATTATTTGCTAGTCTCTCGTTGGTATGAGCCACCATTTCACAACTGCTATGGCCTAAATTTAGGAATTATTTTTGTAACTTACATTTAAATTTGAAATTTATATTAATTTTTGATTTCACCAGTTCTAAATTTGAAATTCATATTTTATCACCACATTCTATCCACAAATGATACATTACAACATTACATGATTGATTGAACTGATAACAGAACAAACCAATGGGCAAAATCAGGCTCCTGCTCCATTACTCAACTGGAGGGTCAATTTTATATTCATAGCTGCTAATTCTGCTGCTAAATATCTAAAGACGTATGGCATTGCAACAGTTTCCATTCCCTTGCTAGTCTGGCAAGCAACACACATAACCTTCTTGGGGATTCTACCAGGTGGGATGCCAGCAATTTCCCGGACTGCTCGCTTTTGTGGCTGGGCAAGTGACGTCGTGAGGATACTACCGCAAATGGAACAAACATCAGCAATGTGATGATCTGAACTTGTGTGAAGCCTGTCATGTAACAAATATGCTGCCCCATGAGCAAGAAGGGAATCCCTTTCCATTTCTCCAAACCGGATACCTCCTCCCTGCTTTCTTCCCTTGACAGGCTGTCGGGTTACTGAGTCTACTCTCCCACTCGATCGAACCTGTCCACACCCAAAATGTGTACCAATTAGATTAGAACTGGATGCCAAGCACATGAGATGCCTGTACAACTATAACCATTTAAAATAAATATTTTCAAGTTTTGAGCAAAAAAGTAGATTTATAGCGCTACAAATCCCCACAAATAATCCACCTTTTTAATGTTTAGGTTTTACATTTTAAGTTGTCTGTATATAAAATTAGAGATGTTTATTGCTGAAAACCCTAGTGAAATAAATTGTGGAGGTTACCAATTTAAATTAGCAAAAACCCTTCTTTTTCTCAATAGGTATCACCAAAAAGCCAATTACAATTTTGCCACTAAATATAAAGAGGGTATTTTCAGAAATATGGGCGAAAGACCAAATGAGACGAGTAGTTTTCTGACCGATCATATCTACAACTACCAGAGCTATCCCACTCAAAAAGTGGTAACAATGGTAATCCAGATAGTAGATACCAATAGAGCCATACCATATTGAAAATTCAAAATTTCAAATACCTCCACAGAAGAGTTTATTTATGGAATATTATTAATCCAATATTTCAAAATGTTCAGTAAATAGTACTAACTCCACTTCAAAATATATCATTATTGACTTTTTGAAAGTCAATTTGATAAATTATATAGTTTAAAATTGATGTGATTTATTTAGCAGTATAAAATTATAAATCTTACAATTAGTAGTACTTTTTAGATATTGTACAAAATTATAAAATAATAAAAATCTTATGATTAGTAGTACTTTTTAGATATTTTATAATATTCATTTTTGTATCGACTAAAATTAAATGAATCTATATTAATTTAGAGATTGGAAATGTTTCAAACAATTTAAATAGTCATTAATGGTCTTAAATTTTAGAATGAAAGGATTATCAAACATTTTGTTTGATAAATAGCCGCTCATTCCTGTGAGCCATTAGCAAAATATTTAGACATAGATCAAGTAGATAAATTATTTATGTGATAGATTTAAACACATAATAACAAATTATTTTAAAAACCTTAAACCGAACACATAAGATATAATTCAACTATATTCACTAGTTAAATAAAAAAAATACTTCCCTAATTATCAAGAGGAATCACATACCTGATATTTGTCTGAGACCATGTGGCGAAGTCGCTGATAGTAAACAGGGCCAATAAAGATCTCGCATGTTAGTTCCGTCCCATAAACTCCACTATACAGTACCTCCACACCATAGTAGTTAAAACCTTTAGCAGTCAGCATAGAACCAAGTTCATCAACAAGAGTACTGGATTCAGATTCCTTCTTTTCATCAGTCTTCAGTGAGCTAGCAAATGGCGTTGCATCCACAAAATTTCCATGTAAGCTACCTCCCTGTAATAGAAGATAATAAAAAACCAAGGGAACTTAGTATCAATGCAACTCTCAAAGAATGAAATGTTAAAAAGAAACTCCAGAGGAGAAAGCAATATAGTAAAACCTGCATGGAACCACTTCTTGCACAAAATATTAGGACTACATGATTGGTGCACTTAATATCCGTGCATATAAGCTACATTATCAGATAGTCAAAATCTTCAAGTGTTATGGTCAATTAATGAGTTTCTTCAGAGCAATAATAAGCTAGATCTCGTTAGAAGCAAGAAGAGTAGAGAAGAGATGCTTATAAATAATCCCTTCAACTTGGCCCACCAACAGAGGAAAGAAGATGAACTGTAATCACAAAACTGAGATGCCTTTGAGTTTAGATTAGACATAAAGATATTCATCGTGAAGTACAAGAACTTAAAAACTCATACCTCATCCTATCATCCTATCACTTTTTCCTTCCACGTGGATAAATTCTTCTACTAATATTTATTTTCTTTTATTTACTTGCAAAGGGGATTTAAAAGAACATATGTTGAAATATTTAAAAAAATTACCCAACTATATCCATCAATCGTAGGATAAATTTTTGTTTTTTGTTTTTTTTCTAGCTCGAAAATTCTTCTAATTTGGCTAACAAACAAATCCGCTTTTTAGCCGATTTTAGCAAAACAAATACTACTTTATTCTACTTCAAACCAAACAAAGAGCAAGTTGGGGATAAACGGTTTCCATCACAACTTTGAGGAATAAAAGAACATATGTTGACAATTTAATAAACCATTCTTAGTCGCAACAAATGACCCAAAAAATTACCGACTAGGGAAAACTAATTCGAAGGTCAATTAAGGCGATTAGAATTACATCAATCTTGTTCTAGTACCATTTTGTTATGCTCTAGCACAACAACGCTAAATGTTTGTTAGATCACGAAAAGCTAATCACATAACTCAACATATGTCTCGAACCATTACTATCATCATAAGAGCATCCCAAGCAACCAAGGAGAGGTCCCAAGTTAATTTTGTGTTCCCTTTCCAACAAAAAATCGATACCTAACTGAATTCCAGTAAAACTTTTTTCATTGAGTACCTTCATTCACTGGTCTAACCAAATCACATATGACCAAACAATTAACAAAGATTTTATTCCAGTGTATCTCCTATTAGAGTTGCTTAATATCATGACCATGCTTTTTAAGTGTACGTTCTTGTTTAACTATAAATTAACCTTTACATCCACTATTCAGCCCTCTTTTCTGAACAAGTTTGAATATTGTGATATATTATTTCACGGATAGAGCAAGACAGATACTACTGGAATTCCTTTAACCATCGTGGATTTATCGAAACCATAACCTTCCGGGATCAAAAAGGCGAATTAGTTCCATCAGTTTGTAACTCTGCGTCGTACCTTCGTTAGAACCACATCGCTATTACAATACGAGTCGTAAATAAACAAATCGAGAAGGAAAGAATATGATTTTGTAAACCCCGACCGCCAATCCAACCAATTACCAAAAGAATCACGGGCGGGAGAAGAATTCTTCTTCCTCGAAAGCGTAAGCAAACCGATGAAAAAATTTAGTATTAGATCACCAACCGCAAGCCGATTTTGTTTTGCTCTTTGGCCGCCAAAAGGCTTCCTTACGCTTTCGAAGAAAATACAAGAGATGATTCGCTCTTTATATTCATGGGCGACTATCATCACGAAGAGGCTTCAAGACCGAAATCTGAGTCTCCTGCGGTCATCAATATCCTTAGTAAATTTGAGAAAACATCTTTTCCCCCTTACGTAAATGAGACCCACAAGTTGAGATCCTAGCACAGCAAATCCGAGAGAGCCCCCAAAATGACCTTCTTCAACAACGACGACACAATCATTATCCCGAAGCCGAGCACTTTCAAAGCGAAAAGCGCTTTTGCTCGATCGCGAAAATTTGACGAAACAAAATCAAGCAACAAAGCCAGAATGGTCCGATGAATAAGTGGCCAAATTCGACTTTATGCTTAGGCTCGAAGAAGAACACCACGGAGAATTAGCCATAACTCTATCCAACCTCTCCTCCCCAATCAACCGAACCCCGACTCCTCTCCCAAGTGTATTCATAACCCTCCATCCCTAGATCATAAAGCCCACGGTCGCAACCAACAGAGGCAAACCCACGATAAGAGAAGGGGGTGGGAGCCTCCACTTCTTCTCTCTTTCGACAAATCAAATGTTGAAATCCCCGATAACGCACCATGGTTCGGAAGATTTACTACATAAGGACCGCGACAAATCCCACGATTCTGCCTTCGCCTCCTTTTACGGGAAGCCATAAAACATGTAAAGGCGCCACCCTAAGCCAGGAGAAACATCTTAGAACATCTATATATGTTTTAGGTAACTAATAAGTTGAGCCATCTTTTGTCTCTCTAAAAGCAGAAGCAAGCCCACCACTTAACCCAACACATCAAACATAAAACAACCCTTGAAACCCATACGAACTCGATTTTTCGACACGAAGACCCACTTTCACCTCCATTAAAAACACAAACAAAAGGCTTTTACTAACAAGCCTAGTAATTCTTGAATCGTCAAGTGAGCTATTATTTACCCGGCCCAACTACACTTTATAGATACTTATTAGGGTGGAATGAACACGGCCTTGCCTTGATTGCAAGTTTTGAAAATTTGCATACTTTCCCCAAACTACTTTCTCGAGTCTCCTCTTCTTTCGCCTACGTTTGAGTACAGAACAATAACCTTTTCGACAATCAATCTCCTCCTACCTTCCCGATTTCCGTAGAAGACAAATCATCGATACCCCCTTGAATTAGCAATAATCGCCATAATTCACACCCTCACCCCGCTTTTTCCGCCCATCACGCACCAATTACAGCCACAGAATTCTCCTCAAATCTTCATGATGCCTTCTTAACTGCGAGGCCACCTCACTGACCACCGTGCTCCGATGGAGCAACAAAGCGACGTTGAGGAGCGAAGCGAAGAACCGTAAACTTTAGCAGCGGGACTATCATTATCTTTATAAGAATCCGGACAAAACTTCTTCATTATGACCAAGAATTAAAAACAAAATGTGTTGAGCCTGTTCATATGAACGTAGCGTACACCACCCGCTTCTTGACTTCATCATCTTTGGAGGATGTCGACATCCACGACTCTCATATAACTCTTCCAAAACCCTCCAAAGTTATTAGGATCTGATTCCACAAAAACCCCAATGTAATTGCCCACATGTTTAGCAACTTTCTCCGACATAAAACCACAAGGCAAATCATAAACCTGAACCCAAAATTCGATTGTAAAGAGAGGCACTTTTGCAGGTTGATCCCCACTTGAAGCCTTTTACACAACAAAAGGCTGATTCTCAAATGACCAAGGACCCCCCTTAATGACTCGTTGTATATCTCGATCATGAAAAAACTGGAAAAGGAATAAGTTAGGCTTAATCGTTTTTACCCGCATACCTTTAACCGGCCGCCAAACTGCCGCCCATGACATTCTTCATGGTCAAAGACTTAATATTCTTATCAGTCAGAAAACGACCAACAAAAGCCCCATCGTAGATCCACACTCGCTTCGTCATCCTCACCATTTGAATCCATAATCTCAACACCTCCTTCCTCCTCTTCCTCCAAAGTAATCCGAGCACAAGCATCCTCAATCTCGGCCAATTCTTTGCTTTGGAACTTGCCATACGTGGGTTAATGATCGGAGAATGCAAGCAATAGAAAAAGCAATAAGGATGACCTAGGAATTGTCAAAAGAGACAGAGAAAAAACCCTTTCAGAGAGAAAAGAGAGTCCGCCTCAGCATATGTTTGTTAGATCACAAGCTAATCACATTTATTTACTATCATCATCCAAGTTAATTTTTGTGTTCCCCTTTCCAACAAAATCGATACCTAACTGAAATTTTTTTCATTGAGTACTTCTCAACTGGTCTACGTCACATATGACCAAACAATCAACAAAGATTTTATTCCAGTGTATCTCCTATTAGAGTTGCTTAATATCATGACCATGCTTTTTTTTAAGTGTACGTTCTTGTTTAACTATAAATTAACCTTTACATCCACCATTCAGCAACTCTTTTCTGAACAAGTTTGAATATTGTCATATATTATTTCATATAGAGCAAGGATTCTCCTTTAACCACCCATAATTCCCCTTTTACTTTACGTAACACTTAATCAAAATATGATGGTCAATAGAAGCATTCGACACAACATGTTAATTATATAACAAGGATCTGCATACAAAATCACACTTTTGTGCTCCCAAGGCCTCAACCATCAGTATGACTCCATCTGATATAGTAGTCTAACGAAAATCACAATCTTTATACATAGTTTTCGATCCCACAAAAACTTTAAACCGTCCTGATTTCAGACAATCTTTTTCCATACTTCTACTTTAGCATTAATCTTCTTTTATCAGTTCCCACTTTTACCAACTTCACTGTACTAACAACTAACCAAATAGAATTATTTGGGTATGTGACTGTCTTTTTACACATTTTTTGGAATCCTCAAAACAAAAACCCGTCAATAAAACTTGATAATATTTAATCAGATGGCCAACTAAGAATCAAGCATAGCAACATACTCACTCCTATTCAGATTAAATGACATTTTAGAATTAAGCACATTTATTAAGAAATAACAAAAATGTCTTTTGTATCCCTAATTAATTACTTCTTCTCTCAAAATTGTCTCTTCTCATTCATGGAATTGCATTTACTAAGCATATTAAATAGAGGGGTAAATAAGGAAAAAATAGTGCAATATTGCATAGAGATTCCAAAGACACTTATATAGAATAAAATTAAAAAACGTCATTTAATTTGAATAGGAGGAGTATAAAATGAAAGAATGAAGATACAAAGAAATTTGAACAAAAAACAACCAGAAGCATAATTGTACCTTAGCAGCAATAGATTCCAAAAGCATTGCGATTGTCATCCTTGAAGGAAATGCATGCGGATTGATGATAAGATCTGGCCGCATTCCAGTAACTCCTGAAAATGGCATATCAATATCTGACCACAACTGAGAACAAACACCTTTCTGGCCATGTCTACTGCTGAATTTATCACCAATGACGGGATTTCTTGGACGTCGAAAGCGTATATTAACCTGATTTAAAAGAAGGGTGGATAAATTGACTGTTAAGCATAACCCCACAGAACAAAAGGTAATCATTAAAAAATCACAGAGCTGTGTTGAAATAACTTTATATGGTTAACTTTCAGAATATCCAAGTCACCTACCCTGCTGCTAGCTTTTTTGGATAGGGGGGGACTTGAAGAATATCTTCATTATCAGGACTAATCTTCATATGAAGGTAGAAAGCTACTCAAATATTGCACTAAAAAGAATGTTGTTTTGTTTTTTGCTACAGCAACGAATAGAGAAAAACAATCCATGTTCTAGTAAACAATACAAAATTTATTATTATTTTTTGTTAGGTAATTTTTGGACCCAAGTACAGGGATTGCAACCAGCGACCTTGAGGTTAGTTATTATTTATCAAGACCTCTGCCATTTATCCCACCCCTTGGGGTTTAAACAATAACAATTTATATGTGAGGGGGCACTATAAGGTTTATACAAGAGCATCATATATACACATGTTTCACACACTATCAGCAGTGGTATATATAACAGAGAGGACAACTAAGTTTCTACAAAGCCACAGAGCACTGAGTAACAGCCATAATCCAGCTAATAAAGATAAACTTGTTTACCTTCTGTAGACACTTTTTGTTTTTCACATCAACAGCAACATAATCAACAATAGCAGGTTCTGTACCCTTTAGTTTGTTACTTCTCGTTCTACTTGTATCCACATTATAGATACTACAATATGGCTCATCTGGTTTTATAGTCTGAAATTGAGTAGTCAGAATCTTGGTTAACATTTACTCCTAATATATAGATTTAATCATGAAAAAATAGGTACACAGAAAAAGGACTAACCTGCCCAACATATGGAAGCCCATCTGAATCAAGCAAAGAATTCGACCTGCCTTCTCTTTTAAACATTCTAGGAGCACGATCAGACTTGCTTTGTTCAACCAAGTCAATGAATTCCGTCTGCCCACAGCACCTCATAAGAGTATATAGGGATTGAAGTTGCAAAAAAGTATACTACCACAAAACATACACTTTTCAAGGATATACAAGAAATGAACAACCACCCTAATCCCGAGTATTCCACAGTATACACTGTACTTGTGCTACCCAAGCAACATCAACTTAATAGGGTAAATAAAATAGTAAATCTCATCTTAGGGCATTAAGTTACCACTGGGAAATTTCTGCAATCGATGTGACCTCATGTGTGCTTCACATGACAACCCATTGTTAGAGCTTAGAGCTAGAATGCTAAAGAGTAGCTTCTGCAAGCACCCAAAGGAAAATTAAAACTGCCAAAAGTGTGTACTTATGCATTTGGTATGGCTGCAGTGCATTGGGTTCGGGCAAGTCAAGCATCGACCCAAAAAACAATTCAAACTCAATTACACCCTCTAACTACGTATTTCTACATTTTCTCTTGACAGTTAACACATAACATTTGGATGGCATTAGAACCAGTGGACGTGGTATATATAAACTTTATCTTGTGGATGCTGCGTCACCCCCAACCAAATATCTCCTCCTAAGAATGGTTGTAGATAGGACTAGGGATATAATCATTGTTAACAAGTTGGTTTAAGGATTTGAGTAAATTGGCATCCTCCTTAAAATCCGTGCTGCACACTTAAAAGTAGCAAATAATGTACAATAGGAGCATGAAATACATGAGCTTGACAGTTTTAGACTAACACCTTGTCACATACCTGGTATATTTGTCCATGACACAGCCCACGATCCACTGATGATTTGTTTAAAACCATGGCATCCTCCATATCATATCTGCATTAATACAAAGAAAATAAATCATACTATCGCAGGAAACATAATCTTATTGTATCTAAGAAAATGAAAAGAAATATAAATATAAAAGATATCAAACATAATTAAATAAATTCTTATTACCCTGAATAAGCCAAAACTGCCACAATTGCATTTGTCCCTAATGGAAGTTCATCAATGCAGTACTTTTCATATGCACTAGTGCGTACGATTGGGGTTTGGGGAGTCTGTGGCAATACAATTTAATTACAATGTTATGGTGGAAGGCACAGGAAATAACAAAAAAGGAAAAAGGTAAAGATGATTAAGAATATCTCTGCCAAGTATTTATAACCCCACTGAGAAGAATCAAGAAACAAGAGAATACATAAAACTTGGAGATTATCAACAACAAATAATTTTGGTCAAGTAGATATGATATTTCAGGAGAGTGACCAAATTATTTCTTGTAGCCATAGCATTCCCAAAACCTAATTTTCAGTACCAACTGAAAGAAAACTAGTAACAAAAAGGTAGAGAAGAATGAAATGGATAACTGCTGACATAGTGATTGAAACAAATAGAAATTGAGTAAAGCAAATAAAAGGAACAACAGCACAGTGACTAAGACTAGAATGATGATGGGGAAGGTCATCAAATTAATTGCATGAATAAAACTAAGGCACTTCTTCCATTGTTTTCCACTACCTACCAATACTCCACCAAATGAATAATATCAAAAATCACCAAAAGGTATTAGGGACCCACCCCACAAAAACAATCTAAGCAAACAAGAAATTTTCGTTATCACTAAGACAGTTCCATACAATTGAAAGGCACTATTTTCCCTTTCGTGCTACACACCAAAACAGACACAAAGTAACAAAGGAACCAGTTTCAATAAACCGCTTTTACTTCTCTTTCTTTCTGTAAAGAGACCAACTCCAAAACAGCTCTTTTGTCACTATATTACATTCTTTATGAAAAAGTATCCAGCAAGGTAAGCCAATCCTATTGACCTAAAGAAAGAGACGTATCGCAAGTAAAAGATGCTTATCCAAACACTACATTAGCATAGTACTGGTCACATTGCTTTCCCTTTTTTTTATCATTCCATCCATTATTTGAACTTTACCAAATAATAATACTTCAAAACATTAGGATGTTATAACACTACAGGTTCCCATGACGTAACAAAAGTCCTGTCTAACACTATCAAAAATTGAATGACGACGGATGTACCAGTGTTTCACACATTATCTACCCTGGATGAAAGTAAAAGGCACAAAGTTTTCTTCTTGTACAAAAATGGCATTACACAGGGAAAGTGTCTTAGGATAGGTACAGTGTTATAGTCATTAGATGTAGAGCGGCAAACTGATCCTTCTACCTGTATTAGAAATATTAAATGAGAGGTAGAATGAGTTTTCACTTTTTATTTAGAAGCAAAGACAGATATATTATCAACCGTTAAAGAGTCCCTTTATTATCTTTAATAAAGGAAAAGTTTTGATGGAAAAAAAGGAAGCTTTTATAGAAATAAAAATGAAGATCGACTCAAATGAAGCAAATAATAATGAAACCCAACACAAGCACACAAGAACACACAAGAAATATTCCTATCAAACACGTAAAATAATAGATTATGATTTGAACCAACCTGAAGATGATATAGCTTTTGATCTGCGCGACAGTGAAGTGCTTGTGAAGCGAAACCCATTGTTTGCTTTCCCATCTACAACTCATTAAGAATGTTGCAAGTCAATTGTTAAACTTGTAAACTTTCGATAGTAATGCACATTTAGTGTCAAAGGAGTTGCTTAATTAACATGCATGAACAAACCTGACACTGATACATGTTCCGGGGGCTCTGATTATGATCAGACCATGGAGTTAAATTAGCGACCACACTGAGTATTCCAGTTGGATGAATTTCCTTATGAGTGGCAGGAAATAAAATTTTCCTTCCTCCATCTCCACCATCTGGACACTGTATTTCCATGTAAACCTAAATCACAAGACATCAACTAGAAGTTTAGCTAAGCAGTTGATGCTGTGTTGCAAGGACGTATATTATTTAATATTTGAAGGCAAAATCATCGGTGAAATGTAAAAAAAAATCAATATACACCTGCTCAAATGGTCCAATAAGTTCGATATCGTTGCTTTCCTCGGGAGGAGGTGAGAGATTTCTAACAGGCCTAACAAATCTAGAAGGACATGTGAACAGATGTAGCCCAGGGTATGCTCCCCCCATGCTCAGAGGAATATATCCAACCTCAAGATCATCAGGAATCTGCAAAAAATAATCAGAATTATTTGAAATGGAAGAATTAGAACTTTGGCTAAGGAAGTCTGTCAGAAACACACCGTTGATGTCGCTGATAACTTTAATCTCCGCAAGTGAGTGATAGCCTTTTCAACTATATGAGATGGTATTGAGCCAACAATACGACCATCTAAAAGAACAGAAAGAACTTCAGGGGGAGCAGCTTGTACAAGCCTCGGCAATGAAGGTGTCATACCAACTCCAACCAGAACACTCAGAATAGATAGTCTCATTTTGAAGAAGTCCCTAATATTTCCATCCGAATCGTAATATGATGTGATACCTTATAATTTGACAAATGAAAAAGGAGAAGATGAAAGACAAACCTTAGATCCCAAGGGACAAGCTAAAAAGTAATAAAATAAAATTTTAGTATAAGCAGGTAATCTCAATAAGCAACCTAATCAAGTCCAAAAGGCTTATGAGTATAATTAAGTTTGACAAACAATAAACATCCATCTAAATAATAACATATGATACACGATAGAACATACAAAAAAGAACAAATTATTGAAATATCATTAGGAATCTAAAAACGAATGTAGGAATTTATAACATCAATAAATAGGTCAAATGATTGCAGATTCAATATTGGGAATTCACACATAAATCTGTGAAACCCAAACCGAGGTAATGAATGGTTTTACTTGTACTTCTGAAGTAACAATAGTGGAATAATGAATGTTTTCACGTCATTTAGTCTTTGCATTATTGGAACAAAGGTGGGCACAAAGAACTCCTAGACCTTCCATATCGTACAAGAACAACTTGGTTTTATTAAGGTTTATGTCCAAACAAAAACACTTCTTTTAGATTAAACCGAAACCTTTGCCTTTCACATTAGCTTCTAATGTAACGCCATTCTTCCAGCCATTTGAACCGAAACAGAATGAGATTGTGTCATCAGGGTACTTCAGTTTAAAAGATCATTTTGGGAGGTTCCTTACCCTTTTGTCAACCATCGTTTAGGCCAAAAATAATAATCCCCAGAGTGCACAATGCTTGGTTTGCATACATGTGACATGTCAGACTTTCATCTTGGATAATGAGACTCCCGTAGAAGAACTTTGACTCGGGTGTAATCCCACCAAGGCACCAATACAGAATATTAAACAAGTAAAATAAGCATTGTTAACTAGACGTACAATTTCCAGTACAAGGAAATTATAGAAAACAATACAGATTTCCCACAGAAATATTTGATTTATTAAAAATAGATATATACTTACGACAAGAAGAAGTCATATGGTTCAACAGTCCACAAGGCTCCCCATCAGGTGTGTGAACAGGACATATAAAACCCCATGATCTGCAGATCAGTGGAGAGGGAGAGACAAACAGAGAGAGATAAGCGGAATAGCAACTTAGAAAACAATTGAAGTACATGGGAAAAATAGGATAAATATATAAAACCATACTCAGGTAACAACTTCCGCACACTAGTAGTGCGAAGTCCTGCAACTGAAGAACCTCGATGAACAGCTCGAAAATGGGCAAGAAAACGGAGAAAATTAAGCCTCTCTGCCTGAACTGTCATGCCAGCACTCTAACAAAAATTTATAATTCATAAATATCAGTCCCACCATCACATTAACAATGTAAGTAGGTTTAGGGGGAAAACTGACAGAAACATAGAATAACTAAAACTTTCTTTTCAGAAATTTAAGCACATTCAGAATGTCCATTGCAATACCTAATAAACACATACAGAAACATAAAATAAAAACAGAAAAGATAGAAGATAAAAAATAATAAAAATGCAGTTAAGAAATATTATTATACTATTGTGAATAAAATGGAAAATGTTAATTACACATTAAGAAAAAGTAATATGAATCAGTAAAATCACCAACAAATGTAAGAAGAAACCAGTAATTCTTTGACAGAGAACCTAAAACAGCTGTAAACCAAGTGGTTCACTAAATTTATAGGAATGCAATAAGGAGCAAAATCCTAGATTTAGTTGCTTACTCTTTACATTTTTAGATTGGGTGGCATTGATGTGATCATGTGATTAGGAGTTTTATAAAATATTTGGGGATTTTGGGTAATTAATAATTAGGGATTGTAGAATTTTTTTCTAGCCAATCTGGTTTACGTTAGCATATGGGATTCATTTCAAGCCTAACCCAATTAGTGTGGGATAAAAATGCTTAGCTGAGTTGGGTTGAGTTGAGGTATTTTAATTATTTTATCCTTTAGTACTTCAACTGTTAGCTAATAGAGGACCCCAAGTACCCCTTTATAACCGAATCTAGATGAGAGATACCAAATCCAAAATTGAATTGGGCAATCAAATCCTTAATAAATTAAGAAACCCAAATTCTTTAGGGTTTTGTTTCTTTACCACAAGTTCATAAGCTTATGAAACATTTAGAGTTTATGAAATATTATTGGTCGAGTGATTCAATCATTCATCAATTGGTGTGATTCCTTTCAAATGCTTTTAAGTAGAGCTTTAGGTTCATCATTAGTGTAAAGCTTGAGAGATTCTACTGTTTTTAGGTGTGAAGCCAAGAAAAACCCATTACTTTTCTGTCAAATTTCCCCTTCTCAATCTCATCCTAAAACATAAGGCTTGCTGGAGCGAACCCCGTCCTCAAGGTACATTTAGTTGTTCAAATGGACCCAAGCTTTTATAAATGTATCATCGTAAACCTATAGAACTATGACCACTTATAGAAACTTATGCCTACTTTGAAAAACTAAATGTGCCTAGAGGGTGGTATTTGAAATTATGAAAACTTGAAGCAAGCAAGGAGCACGGGTTTATGAGATAATACTTGATCCATAATCAAGCTTGTGTTTTAGGGAAAACAAAGGAATAACCTTGAAAAAGGGTGCATTTGAAGCAAAACCCTAGAAGTTTGAAGAAAAACATAAAACCCAAACACAATATTGTATGAAATCCTCAAAAGTCCCATACAAAGTTGTATAGGCATCCACTCTTATTCAAGCACATCAAAAGATGGTCTAAAGCAACAAAATGCAGTGTATACCCCATATACACTTCATTCAACCAAAAGAAAAGAAGCCTAAATAAGCAACTGAATATGTGCTAGGGCCCTTAACCAACCTTCCCAATATCGATTATTTCACTCTTACCAGATAGTCCACCAAATGATGCTATAAGAAACCAAATCCCCCATCTCCATTCCTTCCTCACCTTCATCCACCCAACCCCCCGGCCCCGCGGACAGTAAGCAAGCAACATCTCATGAACCAAGTCAGACATTAACCATGAGAAACCACACTAAGGCAAAGATAACAATTTTATAAACTCCCGATGCCTCACAATAAATAAGCAAATAATCCACCAAGTCCTCCACACAAACACACATATCACACCTACTTGAAAGCCGAAGCTCTCTTCTGTAAACTATTTTTGGAAAGAATCGCCCCCAACACAACCGTTCAAGCAAAGAATGCTGCTCTGGGGAGCCCCAACCTTCCAAATGCTCCTCCATGACAAAGAATTCTTCTGGCCTTTAATCAACGTCCTAAAATAAAACCTCATTGAGAACCTCCCACTGTCATGGGCCTTCTAAAGGACAGAGCCCACTAGACCAGGCTCCAGAACCATAAACCTCGGTCCTCCAAAACAGTTAACAATAAGAGTTTTTTACCATTCAAGAGGAATTGGTGAAAGATTTCGAACGACTAGACTTGGAGATTAAGTATCCGATGGAGATCAACGAACAATTATTTACAATGACAGCGAGTCCGACTTTATTGGATAAGGTTAAAGAGGCACAAGAAAAGGATGAAGATTGCAATAACATCAAGAAGCCATTAACTCCACTGCTAAGATTTGAAAAAGGACATTACAACCACGCACAATACGAGCTCGATACCCTAAGAGCCCAAAGTAATCTGTTCCAGAAATGCCTAACTACAGAGTCAAGAAAAACAACCATTAGAGAGAATGGGAATCATAATAATGGACTTTGTGGTGGGACTAGATGCACGCCACTTACTAAGAACTTTTTGTTGATTAAAAGTATAGTTTATATATAGAAAAATTGTAAATTAAGGAAACTAATCGAGGCATTTTCCACCCTACTCTATTATTAGTAGAGATCCTCAATTTATCAAACCTTTGGAAAACTTGAAACAATTAAAATACAAGTAATTTGACTACAGGTTTCACTGGAACAAAAATACTAATTAATTACATCCAACAGCCTAAAAAACTCGGATAAATACTTGATACCGAAACAAATAAATATAACATCTTGAAATCATTCCGTTTATAATAAGCTTAAATTTATTTTATTATTGTACATAATTATTCTTTGAATTCTACTATAACCAAGTATTCCTTGAAAAAGGCATCATTCAGTTTTGCAGTCCATTTACAAATTAAGAAAATAACTCGGAACATCAATATACCTGCGGTAAGTCTAGACCTAATTTTGTAACCAATCTTCCAGTCTTCAACATATTCTCAATAGCTGAGCCAATCTGTTTTGGAGTGATTTTCTCCATGACCTTCTTCACTTGTGATACTGCAGTATGTGAGGACCAATATTACAAAAATCAATTTGAACAGAATTTAGAGCTTCTTCGTGGACCAAGAATTTGCACTTCATATTCTACAGAAAATGTTAAAAGATATGATGCAATGTGAATGTGCAACAAGTTTTCAAGATTTGTTATCAGACCTTGCTTAATGAATGTAATTCATATCCTTTCTCACTAAGAACAATGTTAGAAAAAACTATTTGTAGCATACGCATCTAATAACTGATGAGACAAAACCACAATCATAATGTAGGTCTAGCAATTCTGGATTGTGCACATGATCTGTCTACTAACAAGAATTTGAAAACTTCTTAAAGCAGATATGTCAATGAAGTACACAACAAGTGCCTACGTAACTTCTCTGATATTTGAAAATAGCTACAGCCATTTTTGGCAAACTGAAGATCGAGGGTAAACATATAATACACATCCTTCCTCTGATACATGTACATCTGACTTTTTCTCCTCTTCAAATTGAAATAAACTATTACATAAGAAACTAACGTCTATAACTAACACACACATATTATGTGTGTGTGTATGTGTGTGTCAGTGTATGCATGATACATATATGCATGATACATAAAGTAAGAAGAGCAGATCAAGAATATGAAGAAGATACATACAAAGGACTGTTTCCAAATAAGATTGAAAATGGAGATGCTTTTTTTTAGGCCTTTATGTTTTATCTTTGACCCAGCAGGTCCATGCAGGTCTGTCTACCTAGTAGACTAACAACAAAGGTGCAAACTACAAACATCACCCATTTGCCCAAAGAAGTTTTTGAAGATAGTAATATAAATATTTTGCCCAAGGATCTATAGCAAATACTCTTGGTAACATGCGAAGACTATAATCTGAAACATAAATAGTAGCGAAGATAAAACATTAATTATTTCAAATAGTTCCATCATTAAAGAAAGTCATTTCAAATAGCTGAACATTGATCTCATAACAATAATACAGAACAAATAAATCAATATGGCAAAAGCAAATGAAGTCAAGAGGATCATGCTAACTAGAAGTAAAACCTGGAGACTAATATAGACCAAGGGATTACATACAGCTTGTGAGTTCAAATTTTTTGCGTTTGTTATCAATCTCATCTTGAAGTTCTTTTTCAGCCTTGAGCAGCCAGTCTTGAAGTTTTTCCTTAAAATAACAACCAATACATGTCATGTACTAAGGAGAATATCAATGTCAAAGTACAAAGATAAAAGAACAAAAAATATGAGGCTGACAATATGAGCAACAAGTATATCTATTATACACAGACACTTTACTAAATAATTAGTACCAAGTGAGGTGCTAATTCAAATCACTCACTATAACAATTTAACTTAGTGGCACAGTAGAAATTTAGAAGCCAATCTCTTGATTTGTTAATTAGGATCTTAAAGAAATAAACAAAAGAAAACCTAGCCCTCCAATGGGGAGACGAAGGAATAATTTACAAATCAATCATCCAAAGATTCTTCAGAAAAGGGAAAGTTTGATATATTTGGAACCATCAAAAAGTAGGTAATGAAAAATTAAAATAAACTTATGAAACTGTTTTCCTTTTCCTGTTAGTTGTTATATCTGTTTTAGTTTCAGTATTACTAAAGTGGGATAATGAGAAGTTCTATTTTTGATTTAGTATTCCACATCTTTTTTCTTCAATGCAAATGAAACCAATTCTAAATATTAAAATGACTGGTCTATTATAGTCCAAATAAAGGAAAGACCAAATCAGAAACCTGATTCTATCATGAATCCAAGAAACGTATAAAAATATAACAGAAAACATAAAATAGAAAATTGATTTACTTACAAAAAAAGGTGGAAAAGTATGACAAAATATACAAGAACTCAAGAAGATAATATACGCCAACAATGAACACCAATTGACACCATCATGCTAGGACATCCATAAGATGGTAAAAGGATTTCAAGACTCAAAATCATGTCTACATCTCAAATAATTGTCTTAGTTTGCTATTATTAAATGGTATTGGGTTGTATTCTTATACATATATATATATATATATATATATATATATATATATATTAGACAATCAATTGAGAGGTTGAAGATAATTTGGTTAAAATCCATTAGTAACAACTGGTAGGCCTTCTCTATATAATCTGAAATCATGAAATTTTTCAGCATCAACATTTAAGTTTAAAAACATAAACAAAACAAAAAAACAATAGACAATCTTATGAGTCCCTGAGATGCAACTGTAACCAATTGTAGTAAACAAATTTAAGGTTCATCCCAACATTTAATGTTGAATTCAAGTGCATATGACAATTGACATTTTAAGGTGAGTGTCACATTTTGTGAGCCATTGATTGCTTTTGCATTCCCATTCAAAACACAGGATATGTAGTAATTATATACTTTTTTGCACGTATAATTCTAAAACATTAAATTGTAGCTCTTAATACATGATAAAATATCATAACCCAATAGGAGAAAGGGGGGATAAAATAATAGACAGTAACCAGGTGATTTGACTAGATATAAACCATTTAATTTCAAAAAGATTAATTTACCTTGAGATAAATAGTAATTAAATGACCTGGCAGTAACACTTCATGCGTTTGCAATGAATCTGGGTTGTCGGGCACAGAAGTCTGATCAACAAGAGAAAAAAGCTTCTGCAGCATAAAGCTGATGTAAAAGATTAGTCAATAAGTGTTGTCCATAAAATTCATCAAAGAAATAAAATGACAGAATAACCAGTTGAAATGAACCACAGATCATATAATCAGCTTGCATCACAACATAGCCAGCAGATAGATTATTGCATAAAAATAAACAAAATATTTCAATACAAAGTATGAAAGTAACTTACATTAGAAGATTGAATTTATCATGATTATTATCAAGGTGGACCAAAATGTAGTCCTTTAGAACAGCATCTCCAACCTACGAAAGAAAGGAATAAACGTGAAAAGCCAGCTCCTTGCAGACACCCTAGTTTTGTTTTATACCCCCATTCTCTACATAAAAAGAACCTATTTGAATGCATCACATTTAATTTATTTTGTTACTAAGTAACAACATTTTGACTTACCACAGAATAACTTTCATTTTTCATTCCATGCATTAGTTGTTGGAAGTGCTTTCCTGAGGAAACGAGAAATTAATATAATGAGGTCCAGAATAAAATTGAACCAGGACTGAACTGTATGGCTGATATAAAATTATTACCAATATGCTGCAGACACTGGCCGTGCGTTAAAAGAGACAAGTCCTGAACTTCATCAAGAATAATTTTTACCCTTTCACCCACAAGCTGAGTGCCAACAGATCCCTTTACCCTCTCATATTTCTCATCATAGCAACATGTCAAACTCACATAAATTTCGTGATCAGTAGTGTCAGCAAGAGCCTGTTCCAAAAAAAAATATGAACTAAGAAACCCAATAATGACATACATAAATAAAACAAAAGGCTAGTAAAAAAACCTAAAACAATAACAGAACATATTGTCAGAGCATACAATAAGCTCCTCAAAGATTCTGGATAGTAAAAAGTATACTGATAGAAAATATAACCGGTCCCTGTTCCACCACAAATATCACTCCTACCACACTCCACAACCAATCCCTTCTAAACCAAAGAAACTTGAAGGAACAGAATATAACTAAGAACATTACCTGTGACAGGAATTAATATAGGAGGCCAATTAGAGTGTCACACCTTTTTGTTGTGTTTTTCTAAATCTCGCTTTTCTGTACTCTTTCTGTTTAGCTTTTTTTAATTATATATTTTGCTAAATGTGGGCGTGCTATTATTCTACATGTCTCCATTCATTTCTAACATTTTATTTTAATTTTGTTTTATCTTTTTAATTTTCTTCTTAATATTTTGCTTCTCTCCTCTTCTGATAAATGAGTTTGGACTTCAGACTCTTGTGGTACCTTTCTTGTAAAAATTTCTCATTCCTGACAAGTTCTCATGCTATAATTTGGTAGGAAAAGATTATTCCGAAAATCAAGGCATTTATTTGGTCGCCAGCTTAACAAACGCTAAACACTAATGATCTTTATTAAGTGCACATACCACAAGTGTCTATTTCTAGACATCTTTCTATCAACTAGGCAAAATGATGAGTCGCATTTTCATTTATTTCTGAATTTTCCTGTTGCTTGGGGTGTATGAATTCTATTTTTAGAGTGTGGGGGTAGGAATGGGTTTGTCTCGATTCTGTGGAGGATTTGTTACTCATCCAAATCAGATGTTTTGGAGGGAGAAAGTATGCAACGATAATTAGGAAGTGTGTGGTCTAGTATGTTTTATGGGGATCTAACCAAGTGTAATGCTTAAAAAAACTCATTTAACCACAAAAGCAACGGGCTCAAAAGAAAAACCCAAATATCTACAAGTAGTCATTTCTAGTAGCAAAAGATAATAACAATATATAAGAGTGTATCATAACACCTTCAACACAACACCCACAGGAAGCATGTATTCCTTCCCTTGTGCCCTACAAATACAAACAGAAAATGGTTTTTTTTATCATTCCAAGTCGATGGAAAAATATTCATTGTGCTATACCATAATTACTATCACTCACCAGAATCCAAGTCGTGCACTTCCATTACTAAGATAATACAGTTTAACTGTTACCGCAGATTGATCTTCTCTAACACATCTTCAATAAAAATAGATGAAACCATTATTAAAAGGAACAAATTATTTAAAAAATGAAAACACATGTGAAAGTACCTGAACAGAGATGAGACAAGATACTTCAGCAGGTTTAGAAGCACTTCGTACACAGAAAACAATCATAACCTTGAAAGTTGTCATACACTCATATTGATTGGTTCATATGTTACATGGACTCGGATCCCTAAAGTACCCTACAAGTGTCTGACACTGGACTGAGTGGACTCTTCTATTTTTAGAACATTTTTCACTCTTTCTTTCTATTTTGGAGTGTCCACTACCCTAACCCACGCCCACAACCACAACCACAACCATGTTATGTAATGATTCTTCTTCTTCTCTTTTTTTTGGTTCTCTAAGTTGAGTAAGGATTATTTTCTCCTTTAAAAGGATAAGACAACTATCAAGACCCGATTCCCAAAACCCGCACAGCACCCGTGCATGCAGTTTGTCTCCATATGTCAACCCCTACTTCCTTGACTTCACCTTTCTTTTCTATCAATCATGCCTTGAAATATAATCTTTGCTTCGTTTAAGGAAAAGACACTTCCAATACACAAGTTTGACTACCCAAACTCATACTTTTGTTAGTTAAAAATTGTGAAAACCACCAAACACCCTAGTATGATGGCATTTAAATCAGCAGCCTTGAGAAGGAAGAATATATCATCAGTAATATTTACAAACCAAAATTTTAATAGCAATTTTTATCATGCAAAGTACCCACAACTAAAACTCAACGCTGTGTATAAAAATAAGTTAACTTAAAATACGACAACAAAAGATTTAATAAGTGCAGGAAAAAGAACCTTATTACAACAGCTTTATCAGTGTATCCTTCTTTTCGATCACGAAAGGAATTTCTGACCATGCTCATAGGCTGACATACACATAGTAATAAGTACAAAATGGCCAACAAGAAAAGCTGACTTAACACATAGGATAATCAGTTCAAAATAGCCAAAAGAAATTAAAAACGTAAAAGAAATGGAAAGGCAACAAAAAGAGCTGACATAAATATGTTCGTTTATCTTGAAAACGAAATCCTAATATAAGTCTTGCAAAATTTTAATATGCACAAACCAAATAATTCCATACTTCTGGACAAGTCGAAATGCTTGCCCTATAACGGCTAAAAGATTAACTTACATAATTTCGCTTCTGCAATATTAGAAGTCGAATAACTCTCTCAAGCCCATTCAATATAAAGTATCTACAAGATACAGAAATTAAAATGATTAGAATTACTTCACTTTAGTAAACTCTACTTATAAGAGTCTAAATGGTTCATATTGTATACACAGATCAATGTGCAATAACAATACAGACACAGATCAATAAGTTTGGAAGAAGGGGGGAAGTATAGAGAACACAAAAAGCAAGCTAGAACAGCAATGTTGCAATTCAAGAAGAAACATTTTAAGAAGCTAATGTTTTCTTTTTATCTGTCAAGATAAATAAATTAAATTCATCAGAGGCATATAGAAAATTTTGTCACTGCGATACAATGAAAAGGGGGACAAGACGCATACATCGCGGACTAAAAAAACAAGACCAAAAGAGCACTTAAAATGCAGTCCTCTATAGTCTATACATAATAGACCAGACACAAGTATATCCCTAAAGGCCCCATAGCACGCCAAAGGGATGCAAGAGGTTTTTTTAAAAGATAAAAGAAGAAGATTTTATTGATTAAAAGAGAATAGATTGCAACACATGAGGTCAAGAAGTCCTCCAAACAGAAAAACAATAAATCAAAGAAAACAAGAGGAAACATTAACACTATCCTCAGCAAATTAAATATAAGTAACTCCCTCAACACAATCTAGCATTACACTTGTTCCAAATTTCCCTAAAACTGAGAAGACAGAAAACTGCCATAACAAAATAAAAGAAAAGAATAGTATATAAGAATAGTAAAATCATAAAAAAAAGAAGAAATAGAAGCATATAATTACTTACCCACCCATTTCTGAAGATTCTTCTTTGTAAGAAACTAGTTTTTTGGGATCAGCATCTCTCAAACGACAATGCTTTGACTGTATAAATAACCAACATATATATTAGTTGGCAGCAGTAGCCGTATGATCAAGATCATACTGCCAAACAAATACTATATTGCATGAGGATAAGGTTTACGAATTTACGGTATGTTATTTGTCAAAGTAACATTCTTATTCTATCTTCCATTATAAAAGCATACAAACTTTAGTAGCAAGGCTTTAAAAAAAAAATTCTTCTTTATAGTATGATTCAAGTAAATCCATTTATAATATTGCTTTCCGTTTATCAATGATAACACCAATATAATCCCTCCATCATAAGAAAACAGTCCTATTCTATAGATGACATGTTTTATTTTTGCTAATATAAAATTTGCATATGACAAACTCAATTTAATTTTTCGCTGATCTATTTTATGTATAAAAAAGTTTATGGACTTTATTGCATTATTCCATATTGGGGAAAAGTATTGTGTCAAAGTAAATTCTATACAAATCTTAATATTTGGGGGTAAGAAAAAGTCAACAAAAAAAGTAGAACTCTTATATTTATTTATTTTTTGATAAGTAAAACTAACAGAATTACTTACCTTCAACATTATAGGGAACTGTCCAAAGTGAAACTTTTCTCTTATAACAGCTCCATCACCATATTGAAAGCAAATATCAAGCAAAAACTTTCCATCATATGATATTTTAGCTTGTCTACACTGCCCCAGAAGAATACATACAATCTATAAGTCCATGCCTCCACAAAGTAGTTCCAATTAACATAGGTAAAAATGATATACTTACTTCAAAAGGGTACAGAGCATCTCGCATTGTCCTAGAACTTCGTTCCTTTTGAGGTGGATATAATTCAGAGTTCCCGAACCAAAGTATGCCAAGTCAAGAACCAAACATGATGAATAAATTGGAAAATATGCACAGCTACTTAAAACAGACAATTATAACCAAAAAGTAATAATAAGACTGAGTAATTGAGATACAAAAATAAATGAGAAACTTCAACAGTATTTTAAAAAGTTACTATCAACTTTGGAAAACACAAACTTCAACAGTATTTTAAAAAGGTCATAAGAGTTGGTTCACTTCTTCCACGTTACTAACCATATTAAGACCAAACTTCAAATCTTTTGAATTTTCATAAAAATTATAAATTGTGCTCCAAATAATCTTTTTCTTTTTTCTCAAACCCATTTCAAGGTTCCAGAAAATTTTCTCCCAAAATTATTAAAGAAACCGGAACGAATTATTAAAAAAAAAAAAACCTTCTTTTTATTAGTGCACTACAAAATAAACTTAACTCTATAAGCAAAAATGAAAAATGTTTTTCCCATGGCTAGTCCCAAGAGGTAATTGCAAAGACTCTGCATCTCCCCAAGGCAACAGGCAACAGGCAACAGGCAACAAAATATGAGAATGCCCCTTTCTTTGACAAGCAGGAACCTCCAAGAAGGCTCACCCGCCATGGTATCAAAGTGGGGACTTGATATATGACGATTTTCCTTGGGTTTTGCAATATTGCCTACTTCGCCCCAATTTTCAATGTAAAAATCGCCAAACAATAAAAAAGGAAACCAGAACACCAAATTCACCACAATAGACGCATAAAGAAAACAGCTGCATACTAAAAATTTAGAAACTATAAACAAACAAGAGTGCCAAACATAAAGATGAGGAATGCACAAATATATGAATGAAATACTTGGCAAATATATATATATATGAATAAAATGAGAAGAAACTAAGATTAAAAGAAAAGGATATTTGTAAGCTTTTTGTTCGAGATAGAATCATAGACCTCAGCGGGCTTGATATTCTTGAGCATGGTGTCAAGGCCGTACTCAACCATGTGATCGAATGACTCTATGTGGTGCCTGACCAGGTCTTTCAACGCCTCATAATCCAGGTTCTTAGACATATGGGGGGGCACCCTTTTGCCTTTCATCGTCTCTGTCTTCGTCATCTCCCTCTCTCCTTTCTAAAACCCTTGCAAAACCCCTCTTACAGCCAGGTCTCTTGTCTCCTGAGAGTGCCGCGTTTGTTTTGTTTTTAATTACAACCTTACAGGTGCTTTGGAGTTTGGACAACGTATCTGTTCTTATTCTTACTTAGGGTTAGTTCAAGTTGGGCTTAAGAGATACCAACCCAACAAAATCTTAAATGCTTACACTTATCATGGCCCATATTTGAAAGCCCGTAACTTATAGAAAAACCCTAAAATTTATAGTTAAAAGTTTTAGACTATATTTATTTACAAAAATCATTTAGATGAGAAAATTATACTAATTTAATATCATTAGCGACTATTTAATGTTATTATTAGTCCGTTGTTAATTTTAGGACAATTTTTTTAATCAATTTAATGTTATTTGATACCCAAAAGGAAATTGTATAATACCACTTTTCTATTTGTGATTATAATCAATTATCAAATAGACTAGCCAATGATAAAACATAATTTACGAGACTAATTATAAGTTAAAATAGTGTATAGTGTTAATAACATAATACCGGCCTTTCGTTTTGTTAATTAAAATAAATTATTTATCTCATGCACAAAATGGGACACACGTTTTTAAGCCAGGGGTAGTGAGCCAATTTTTTTTTTTAACAAAATAATTAATGTAATTTATTAGAATGGCGTAACAAACATGCATTTTTTACGTGTATCCAAATGACACTTAAATCATTCATTTGTAAAAATTTCAATTCCAATAAATCAAAAAAAAAATAAATAAATAAATTTCGACCGGTCACTACCCCGGTCGAAAAACGCCGGTCCGCCTAGAATTTTTCTAATAAAATATGGCTGACATGCCATACACTTAATACAATGGTTTGCTATTGCTAGTGCTAGTTGACGTTTAAATAAAATTATTTAATATCGTTATCTTTGACCTTATAACAAGTTGTTATCATTAATGAATGCATGACATTCAAGAATAGTTAAATTAAAAATACATGGGATGTAACCTTTTTCTCTATTTCACTTTTCATCAAATCAAATCATCCAGAAGATTCTTTGGAAAATTTTCGTTTACCTGCGTTACGAGTTGTTATGGGAGATCATTAGTTGTTAGATTCCACCGTTACATCGCTTGAGATTAGATTATCTTAGAATGATGAGATGACTCTTTGGATCGATCCACCAACAGTAGTACGCTAGGTATTAAGTGTTCTATGATACCGACATATACGTTCCCTAGAGGAATATTCATTCTATTATGCTTCTAGATATTTTGTAATTTATATTTTTAAACTTATTTATATTTCTGCAGGTTCCGAGAGAACTTGTTGGACCATCTTTATACGGGGGTTGACTTAGACGACAAGTTATTCTAGAGAGTTAGGATGGTGGTGTCTGGGAGGTTTTACATCAATCCTTTATTCAAGGAGGAAACATTTCTTTCTTGTACTTGAGACTACATCAGCTTGCTCATGAAATTACAGTAGGGACCACCGCGTAAAGTACGAGTATCTCGTATGAGCAGTTCGTCGCGATATGCGACAAGGTATTACGGATGGTGGTTATCCTACTATTGTAGACTTTTAAACATTTACTGAGTTAGCCTCTGACTACTCCTCAGGTATTTTTTTCATTTTAAGTTGTATAGTTTGCATGTTACTTAATTATCTTAAAAGTTTTTTTTATTTAATTCTCATTATGTTTACTAATAGGTTATTTTTTATTGTATTAATAGGGTGGCGATGACTTTCAGACACCGGAGTAGCAACGTTGATCTCCGCCCGATGATCCTCCTCATAGCGATGGTAGTACTAGTTGTTGTTTGTAGATAGTTTTAGTTAGTTTATGTTGTAAATTATAATCTTAGTTAGTTGTAAATTATAGTTACCGTATTTTACATTGTAAATCATTGCTTATTAAAATTTAATAATTAGCTTAACTTATGTGTATTAATGTTATCCATCCTAATTTAGCTTCTATATATTTGTTATCATTTAAGACGATGTGTATGTTGTTATTTGGGATATTATTGTTATTTTGATATGTATGTTGGTTGTTTGAATATATATATATATATATATATATATATATATATATATATATATATATATATATATATATATATATGTGTGTGTGTGTGTGTGTGTGTGTGTGTTATTGTTAGGAAATACAAGTTGAAAACAAGTACATGTATAAATTGTGGTTTAAAAACTTGAAAATTGAAAAAATAATTTAAAATTAAAAGGTGATTCTAACTTTAAATTATTTTTTGTAGAAGATGATTCTAATTAGAAATTAAATCTTTTATTCATAGTTGATCACACCACTTTTATCGTCATGTCCCTGTCCTTATCATAGTAACTATCCTTATCATAGTAACTATCGATGAGAGTGAATCTCCTTAAAGAAAAGATTTCGAATATAATTATGACTTAGTCAAATAGAATTAGAATTACAGATTTCTTAAAATCAAGTCTCTTAGTAAAATCTATCGCCATGTGAAAAAAAATCCTCCACGTAGGATATGTCATGCTGAACAAACCGAACCCAAGAAATCATGCACCAAAAGATGTTATAAAAACTATAGATCACTCAAAAAATCTAGGCAGACAAGAAAATGAGATAGAAATATTGGATTGGAGTGTATTTAACTTTTATCTATTTATGTTTTGACCTTCAATAAAAGTAAAAATATAAATAAATGAAAGTTAAATACATTTTCTGTCCAATATCCATGTCTCATATTTTTGCCTGCATAAAAGAACTCTAGATCACTACTAACTTACAAAGAAATTATTCCCGAATCATATATATATTCCATTCAATGAACATGGTCGTATATTTTGGAATAACTAATATTATGTCCATAAATTAAATGAATTAGATATGCAAATAAAGGTTGCTAGCCGATTCACGGTGATCATTAATTGATTCACAAAATATATAGAGAGACATTATGTCAAGCTTAGAATTTTATGGTCAAACCAGCTTTGATCCCGAGGAGTTGAAGTTTTGGTAGAAAAATATATTACTCCATCCGTCTCTAATTATTTGACATTTTAAAATTTTTTATTTATCTTTAATTATTTGACGTTTGTTCAAATCTAGGAGAAGTAATGATAATTTTTTTAAAATTACCCCTCATTAAACTTGTTGGGTCATAATATTTCTCCTATCTTGGGCCGGATAGATTGGGCCCATTTATCAGTATAATCTATTGGGCTTTTTATTATTAAGCCATGGACTCTTTTGAGCCCATTTATTGTGTCAACTTTATTTAATTCTATTGGATAAGGTCGGACCGGTGGATCGACTCATTAGATATTTTAATATCATTACTTTGACTTGTGATGATGAAAAAGCATGACGGTTGACCAATCCTCCTGCCATGCATTAATGTGGATGGGATCATAACCACGTGCGTGGAGAAAAGCATGGCCAAAAGCGAGAGAATAAACCCGATATAGTCGGCGAGGTCCATCGATCGGAGGGGTGTCGGGTAGTAGTGGGTGGCACAATAATCCAAGCAAAAGTAATATAACTTATGAGGAAGCCATCGTATGGAGGTATGTTCTCTCATATATTGATTACTCATATTCTCCCATACACACGATCGAGATTTTAATTCTCTCAATACACTAGACCATATATTCCTCCATTGTTAACCTTGTGAACACGTCTTTAATTCTCACGCTCGAAATTTATCCCCGACGGAACCGCCGTCAAGCTTTCGGTGTCGATTTGTGTTTCTTGTCTGCGGGATCGGGACGTCTTACGTGATTGGGACGTGGAGAAAGATCTTGGCGTTAACATCGGGCGCTAGAAGGAGGGGTTTTCTAGTGTTTTGAGTTATCAATCACAATATTTCCGGTTGTTCTATATCGAAAGTTATGACAAATCGGGGCTTCGTTCGAGAGCCCACGGCGAAGCCCAAAGATGATTGGTCTTTGCTGCTGACAAAGAGCATGATCATGGCCGAAGGCAAGTAAAAGGCGTCCCGCCTAGAACTCGGCACCGAAGTGGTCAGGCTGATGAAGATGGTGGACGAAGCAGATAGAGCTTTGGAGGTTCTCTTGGAGCGGAGCGAGGATGTGTGTCAAGTGGGCGAGGATGTGGTGAAAGCGAGAGCAAGGATATAGTTTTGCAAATTCTTCGGATTGCCAAGCTGAGGAACAAAGCATTCGATTATATCCAGTCTGAAAGATGTGGTACGCCTAAAGATGGACAACCGTGAGTTGGAAAGCAGTCTATACACTTTGAGGACATGTCTCCAGGTGATCCTCATGACCAAAGAAGACCAAAGAACCATATTCCTGAGCATCCGAAGAGGGTACTCCGCCCTATTGGTCTTCGGGATTATGGTCGAAGCAGAGTAGATGAAGATCCAACAGCCATTTTCTTGATTGACCGAAGAGGGTACTCCGCCCTATTGGTCTTCGGGATTATGGTCGAAGCAGAGTAGATGAAGATCCAACAGCCATTTTCTTGATTGACCGAAGAGGGTACTCCGCCCTATTGGTCTTCGGGATTATGGTCGAAGCAGAGTAGATGAAGACCCGACAATCATTTTCCTGATTGATTGAAGAAGGGTATTCCGCCCTATCGGTTTCCGGAATTATGGTCACAGCAGACGAAGAAACTGATCCAGGGAGTATGTACCTCAGAATACAAATAAGACATTCTGCCTTAAGTATCCTCACCACAGTGACAGAAAGTTTCACCGAAGTAGATCCAGAAATCACACTCCCGAGAGTCCACTGAGGCACACCACACTGTGGCACCGGGTTTCGGAAAATCCATTTAAAGTTGCGACTCGGATGGAAAGCGGTGAGAGTCCAAACAAAGTCGTTAAAGATTTGCCAGCAATGAGCGAGCTCGTGGACATTGCATGCAGATGGATATTACATTTCGGACATCAAGACAAAGAAATTTATCAAGGAGTCGATCACAAAAAAACAATTCCCCGCATGGGTGCATTATCAAAGCTGACCACTACAGATGCTTGTAACTTCGATGGCAGATGGCGTCTTTCCTTCGGATCAGATGCTGGCAAAGAAGATCAAGTACAAGAGTGTCCATTTTGTTCTCATTGATGAGAATCTTTGTCGAAGGACCTTTTTCGTCATCATTGCTTAAACATTTGGTTACATCCGAAGCAGAATATGTTCTTCGAGAAGTTCACAAAGACATTTGTGACAATTATTTGGCCCGAAGTTGTTGACCTACAAAGCACACTTGCAAATGATATTCTTGAAAGAACTGGGGATTCAGCACAGAAAGACTTCGGTGGCTCACCCACATTCACTTTCTCACTATTGATCCTGGTCCTATTTTGTCCTATGGTCACTATGGTGTAAGGAGGTATGGTAGGACTCGCTGGCCATTCGATGGCAGCCCATTTGTCGTTCTAACCCGAGTGGTAGACGAAGGATCCTATATTGATTTTACCAGGGTGGTAAATCAATGGTCACTATTGTCCCGGTCCTATTTTGTCCTATGGTCACTTTGTGGTGTAAGGAGGTATGGTAGGACTCATTTGGCCATTCGATGGCGACCCATTTGTCGTTCTACCCGAGAGTGGTAGGCGAAGGATCTATATTGATTTTACCAGGTGGTAAATCAATGGTCACTATTGGTCTGGTCCTATTTTGTCTATGGTCACTTTGTGGTGTAAGGAGGTATGGTAGGACTCATTGGGCCATTCGATGGCGACCCATTTTTTGTCGTTCTAACCCGAGTGGTGAGCGAAGGATCCTATATTGATTTTACCGGTGGTAAGTCAATGGTCACAATTGGTCCTTATATCTTGGTCCTTATATCTCGATCCTTAAGTCTCGATCCTTATATCTTGGTCCTTAAGTCTCGATCCTTATATCTTGGTCCTTATGTCTTGATCCTTATATCTTGGTTTTCGTATAATTGTTTCATCCCGAGTGGTAAACAAATGACCGATCTCACACTTCGGAGCCGATGAGTATTTGGTACTTTATTTTATTTAAGTGTTGAGTTGAATGCCTCATTCCTTAACATCACTTTATCATTACATGACATGTTTATCTGTTATATGACATGCTTAATTATTTGAAGTTAAATCCTCGAAAGGGTTTTTTGTATACTTGTCCATATAAATTCATATTGAAGTATTGACATAAAATAAAAAGTACACTGAAGTCATAAGGAAGAAAATCATTTCTCATTAATATTTAAATTCATTTACAAACAAGGAAATAAACATAAAATTTCTACAAATATTCATAATAAGACCTAAGACAATCCATAAGCTGGTGCTTCAGGTAGCTCCATCATCATCCGAAGAGTCCAGCAGGTAAGGATCTAAGTTAGCCTTGATCAACCTTTCTTGCTAAGACTTGGCTAGAGAGCTCGTAGCTTTCTTTGTGAATCCTCATGATTTCTTCGTTTATTTCGTCTGAGAGTTCTATACTCTTCACAAATTTCTTTGCGAAGAAAGCATCGGTTAAAGGAGGCCCAAGGTCCCAAGAGCCTTGAGTTCTCGGATCTCTTCGCTCATTTGCTGCCAGTATATTGATTGAAGCTTTTCATCCCGCTTCCATCTTACGGATCGTCTTGGTCAAGATTTTGGCGTTGGACTTCAACTCCTTGATCTTATTCATCCTCGGTTCACTCCTCTCCGAACTAAGTCGACGTTCATGTTGACAATTTCAAAGATCTTGAGCCTTAATCGACTTTAGTTCTTCCTTGGAGGCCTTCACTTCTCCCTTAGCTGGGCCAACTCTTTACGAAGACCTTCATTAGTATGAAGAAGGCCTTCACGATGAGTCCTTTCCCCGAGCCAAAGTGATTTCGGGAGGAATTTTTTCTTCAACGCTTCCTCCTCGGATTGACTTTGAGAGATCTGGGGCCGCAGACGTCCAGAAGACTGACATTGCTGTTCATGTTCAATGTTATTCAATCGACGGATGTATGAGTATGAGTATGAAGTAAGTAAGCAAAGGAAGAGAAGAGTCATTTACCTAGCCAAGTAGCTCATGCCCTCATTGAAAGCAAATCCCCGTTGAAACTGTTCCCGAACCGAGTGGTCATCGGTCTCACGAACAAAGGCCTCAAGCAGTTGAAAGGGAAGTTGGCATTAAACCGAGGCCACATAGTCGGTGAACCCATGGCATCATCTTTGAAATTCGGATGTCATTGATCCTTGAGGAGGAGGCATAAAGGTCGATTGCGAACCGGTGAAGGATCCGCGTACATTGCCTCGAGGAGAAGGTGATCGAGTGGCATTGGCTCGGGGAGTTGAAGAAGGTTGAAGTCGACCGAAATTTGACCGTCGAAAATTTATTTTCTTTTTTTCGGGACGGAGAAGGGTCGGCTTCGACCTGCTTTCAAATAGCTAGAGTGTTGGGGTTTCATTTAATAAATTTGGATGTTGAAGGAGGGGAACGCGGAGTTAAATCGTGATGAAGAGGAATTATTTTGCTTCTCAATTTTTTTAGACGAAGGACTTTCGCCCGATCGTGTGGAGGAATGTCGAGGAGACTCCTCTTTCTTAGATTTGGTTGAAGTTGGTAGAATTGGTTGAAGTTGGTAGGGTTGGTTCGAGAGGTTGTTGTGGGTTTGATTGAAGGAATCGTTTGTGGGTTTACCTCAGGAAGTACTCTCCTCGTCGCTTTGTGATTTATCTCATGAGGAGTCCTGGCCCCTGGCGGCCTTCTTCCTTCGGCGAGGTCGGAGGACCGCTTCGGGGATGATAGGATTGTCAGCTTCAGGGTCATCATCCCGAAGGGGAGTTGTTGTTGGCTCGGGGGCAGGAGGTTCAGTTCGGGAAGGCTCCTCATTAGGGAGTTCTTCATTTGCATCAGCAATCCTCCCTGCCAAGAAATCTTCCAAGTCTTTTACTTCCGAGGAAGTTGGTTTGATCAAAGACACTGCAAATAATCACAAGTTAAAATCCGTACCACATAAACATTTCAAAAAATTATATCACAGAATGGTCCAAGACTTACGTTTATGGTCATACAACCATGCTTGCTTGGTCAGTAAAGTGAAGCTCC
>CM035137.1:14550987-14650987 GCA_020205605.1 Panax ginseng | reverse complement strand
AAAGCTTGCAAGAGAATCAAACTTACAAGAAACATCAGGACATTCTAATTATGACAACATAGCACTGTTGTAAAGGGACACCATATACGCAAATTTGGACATCCTAACATTTTTGAAAAGAAAGTAACAACCTTTAATAAGCAGTTGATTTTAAGGATACCTTGCACACTGGTCGATGTGGATCTCTCATATTCACTAGCAGGTTTTCACATTTTAGATCAAAATGCACAATGTTCTTTCCATGCAAATACTCCATCCCAAATGCAGCATCCATAGCTATGATGAGTCTTTTGCGACGATCAATTGTTCTGATAATTGAAATGACAGTAGCAGTGTCAAATATAGCATGCTTTTGTATAGGAAGGCCTAAAGAAAAAATGCAACCTCACTACACAGGCATCAAATAAGCTACCTGTCTTTTTTCTGCAAAAACTGTTTCAAAGATCCATTAACCATGAATTCGGTCACAGTTGCTAATGATCCATCAGGTCCATCACGAACAATACCATAGAAAGAAACAACATTTGGATGGTGCAGTGAACCTAATATCAAAGCCTCCTTCCAGAAATCTGCGATCTATACAGGTAGACAAATACCGTCAAAGTCAAATTAAACTAGAAGAGAAAGAACTAAAACTGTAGCACATCAACTCCTGAAAAACACAAATAGATAGTACTTGCCAACAAAAATTATGAAAAGAAACTGTTAATTCCATAATCAATATCCCTTTTTCTCAAAACCACAAAGTTTTTTGAGAAGAAGTGAAGAACTGGAATGAAATTACGTAAACAACATTCAAGCAATGTCTTACTGCGAGAGAGAATATATGAACCCAGCGCACAATGTAAATTCAATGACTCACTTCATTTTATGCTCTTTCAAGTTAACACAAGTCTTCATTTTAATTACACTTTATCAACCTTGAGCCATCCCGATTACACTAAAACCACCCTTGCTTCAATTTAGTATTACTTTTAACTCCCTTGTACTACTGATCAAGAATGTAGAAACTAATGTTCCACAAGAAAGTCTAAACAGTGCTACAAAAACCTTTACTTGTACATTCCGTCTCCCCCTCTGTCTTCCTTCTTTCCCATAACAAATAGTAACTCTACAAGACAAAACTCTTCTGACACTTTTTTTCTCCAAATGACATAAAAATGAATCCATAGCATATACACAAGTTTCTCTGGAACTATAGTTTGATGTTTCACAGAAATGGATAATACACAATGGTATTATGAAGCTGTATACATACCAAAAGTAAAGATTCAGAAAACTGTAATTAGGAAAAAGCATCTCTTTTGGTATTCAGACATTAATACACATGGTGTGACATACCACTGAAACACTCCTTTTATTTTTATTTTCCTGATTTGATGAGGTCAAGAAATCTTCTTTCCCTTTAAACCCATACAGCACCATAAGGTGATTGACTCATTAAGCACTACATCCACATAAGAGGTTTCCCTCGTGAAAAATTAAAATCAACCCCTAGCGTATCTTTAGAAGGTTCCTTTAACACATCATATATGAAAGTAATATAGATGACTAGAAGATAAGCCACACACACAAAAAAAAATTGTCATTGCATGTTTTTGTCACCATTAACTAGGATGGCGATACAAATAGCTGCTTTAAGTCCTAACGTTCAAAACCATGAGCAGAAGGTGGATGCTCTCACAATCAATCCCCCCCAAAAAATTGTATAATAACCACTAGAAACAACATGATCACTTATAGACCCAGCGGAATGATAACTTATTTCTCTGTAAGCCAGATTTCATAAGAAATTGCTCCACACCAAACCAAGATCCATTATATAATTAAATCAACAGTTTTTCTAGAAACGGAAAGTGTGATGCTGAGAGTAAAAGTACCAGACGCTCTCTTTCAGATGGCCTCCCAGCAAAGCAGCTGGCTTTAATTCTCTTTATTGCCACATCCGAACCCTTCCACTTCCCATGATAAACAGCCCCATATGTACCAGAGCCCAACTCTCGGATCTCTTCCAGATCATCATTTCTTATTGTCTAAAGAAAGAGCGAATATGCCCATAAGTAAAATATTATATTGTGATGTCTACAATTAAAAATGAATATACCAAAAATAGAAAATCATTATAAATATGCTAAAAATGTGAATGTTATGGTAATTAAGAACCTGCAATCCCCTAGCAATAGCTTCTGCCTCAGCCTTTGTAGGCTCGATCTTGGAATTATTTAGATTTTCACTACCAGAACCCAACTCCAAATCTCCATGAGATCCCTGTAAAGAAAGGGGAATATCAAAATAAAAGTAATACCTTGTTGGATTCTTCTATAGATAGGAAATACAATTAGCTCTCACCGATTCATTATGAATTTCTTCCTTTGCAGTTGCATCATGCACACCAAGAGAATCAGCATGTTCAACTTCAGCTTTTAACTCCTCAACACCCTGTACTGCCGCCTTCTTCACTGATGCAACCAACTCAGGTATGAAACTCAAACGATCAACTTGAGGCTCCTCATGGCCAAGAGCAATATGACCATCATCTCCTTCCAATTTCTCAATTCCACTGCTCTCTTCAGTAGGTCTTGAGCAATTTGAATTGATAACCTCAGGAGATGCCATGTCATCTGGTTTCAAGTTTTGCGCTAAGCCAGAAATACATGGCACATTGGAGTCTTCAATTTTTTCCTCATGATTTATTTCCTTAGCTACTCCATTAATACTTTTTTCTTTCATCCTGACTGAATCAGTTTTTGATTCTGAACTGGAAAGAATGTGAGATGGCAATTTATCATCAACCAATGTTAATGCTGAATCATGATGAGGCACAGGATCTGAAAGGATGGAAGAGTTTAGCATGTCATGTGGCGAGCGGATGGACTCTGGTGTAATCAGGTTCTGGTTTTCCAGATTATAAGTGTTTGGCGTCAATTTAATGGCATGGCCATGAGGATATTCTCGGACAGCAGACCCATCTAAGCCCCCCATTTTAGATGAGGACTCAACCCAAGGATTCTGATTCTCCAGCCCAGCTTGAAATCTGGGACTACCATCAAAGATACCTTTAAAGAATCTTGGACTACGAGTACCATCTGGTTGCTGAGATGTACTGGATGCTTCATAAGGGGAAGTGCCATGCAAAGGCCCATTAAGATTCCTCCATAGAGAGTGTGCAGGTACATGTCCATGTGGCACTTGTAAAAATTATCCAATCCATAAGCATAAGGCGCTAATTTCCATGCGAACACCACGCTCTTCAAGAGGAATGTGGATGTGAGAAGATCCAGCGACCCCAGCTTGATCAGGTAACACCTCATTCCCCAATTCAGGTCCAGGTTGCATATATCGTGGCTGGTCTTCATGGTGGGTATAATGTGAGGACACATAATGTCCATCAGGAAAATTACCATGCCCAACAGGGAGTTTCATGCCACTGCCATCTATAATGTAGTAATCACTCAATCTTCCAGCTTCAGATATATGTAGTCTCGGTTCCTCAGCTCTTGGATTTGACTGATGCTGTGGAATCCATCCTCTTTCATGATTCTGAATTTCAGTGTAGAGTGAGCGAGGGTCATTCTGGTCTCTGGGGTAGAATGGACTCTGCAGTCTTGCTTCTGTGTTCAACACGAGAGTTTCCCTACTGGGAGGACACTCAGCACAAGGTTTGGCCTGCTGAAACCCATTCACCTTGTTGGGCAGCTCCAAATGTTGTTCTCCATGCTTCCAAGGGATATCGGAAGAAGCTTGATTTCTTGGGAAAGTTGTGCGGCAGTGCTCACGTATGTTGTTTCCTTCAAATACACTGGAGCCGGGAAGTACATTCCCTGGAAAACCAGGATTGTCACCTGATACAGTTCCAGTCGGAAGCCATACTAAATTTTCTGGTAACTGGGGTTGGTGATCATATGGGGATTGACGATTTACTTGCTGTCTATGGTATTCCTCAGGCATTCTATCAAAACATCTGTCTGAGAGCTCACCATACGGCAGAAGGTAGCGAGATGATGAAGGTGAAGTTGGAAATTCTGTCATCAACCTTGGGTCATGGTGCTTAGGGGAGTAGTATACAGGACTCCATGGAGCCTCCATCTCATTATACCTTTGTGAAACAGATTGTTGGTGCTGTCCTGAACCCATATGAGGAATTCTGAGGTCACGCAAGTTAATCTGTTGTATGGGCATCTCGTTATTCCTCTGGTTATGGAGGCTGCCTTCGAGACTCATGTGGTTAAGGTACTGTTCTGTGATATGGTAATCATCTACTGAACCCAAGACTTGGGACTCAGTAGACTGTTGCTTCCTTAGGTCAAGAAATTCATTAAGGCTGTTCAGAGCATCTACATACCTTCTCTCATTATCCCTTTCATCCCCATCAATAAAATGAACAGAGCCATCTTGATCAGACTGAGAAAATAGAAAAATCCTGAGTCTAGTGAACCCATCTCCAGAACCCAGCTTATCATACTCCTCCATCATGTTGGTCACATCATCATCATTAACTACAGACACAAGAGCATCAAGATCCTCATCAGGCTGCTGATATTTCAACACAGTTGCCCCTTCAAAGAGTTCCCTCATCCTCTCCATCAGGTCCTCATAAGTAATATCTCGTGGAGTGCTTACAATCCGCGTCTCACCACCCACATACCTAAGCTTCCCATCCTGTGGTCGAGGCAATATACTACCACTAAAGCTACATAAAAACTTTACACGTGGGTTTTCATCATTAGAACTCTGGTGTGACCCAGGGGTAATAGTTGTAGGGCTATCCATAGAGTACAGAGCAGAAAGTTGTTGCTGATCAACTTCTGCCTCCTCCAATTGCAATGATGATTGATTCAAGCATTCATTACCTTTATTACACATGAGGTATATTCACATCCAATTGCCTTCAAGTTCCATAAATCCAATACCACAACCTTAAACAATCAGTCTTCCTATAATTTCCAACCAACCAAATGTTTTGCAAAACTCATAAAGCACCCCAAAAACTAACATTTCCCGATCATAAATACACTGATAACCCCCATACCAAATAACAAACTATTCAATAAATTACACCAAAACAATTATATCTCTCAAATCGTCCCAATCATAGCAACCAAATTGAGCTCAATTACCACAAAAGGCACAAAACCATCAAACTTCCCAAAAAGACCCTAAATTTACACTTCAGGTTTTAAAAAAAATCCCAATACAGATTAAAAATCCATGACAAAACTCAATAAATTCGATAAATAGAATCACGTAACTACAAAAACTTTACCTCAAACAGCATATTCTGATTATACCAGAGAACTTCGAATTTGAAAGTTCAATTCATGAACAAACCCTCGAGAATCTTCTAATCAGAAGAACCCGACGATTCTATCTCTCTCCTCAACGTATTTTATATTCCGTTAGACGTATCCGAGGTCGTAATGATCTATCTAGATGTGTATAAAAACAGTAGATATGGCAGAGAGATAATGATTAGAGAGAGAAGGTGAATACAGAAGCAGTGAAGATTTTTGTTATGAGAGAAAATTAGGATGGAGATGAAGATGACGAAGGACCGCCATTGCTGGTTCGCTGCTTCTGGCTTGGAACGAGACCCGGCTGGGTTGCTTGCCAGGTATTGTCACACGTGGCGACATCTGGTTTCTTCAAACCTTGGCATCTCTTTATCTCCATGTTGGTATATTCTGCCCACGCGATACCTACAGGCGCGTGGTATTTGTCAATCACAGACAATTGCCTAATTTGGGTCGGATTCGGAGTTGATATCCTAATTTAATGGGTTTTTAATGGCATTGAAATGGAATTATTCGAAATTCCAATATTTTGTGGTTTAGAATAATAAGAAGGTTTAACTTATGAAATAAAAATCTGGCATTTTCTAGTGTAAAAAAATAAGTGAAAAAGGATATACCTAATTGGGTACCTTTGTGAAGTTACGATATTGCTCGAATTTTGTAAACATAGTAGGGCAAAAATAAATAAATAAATACTTATAAATTATCAAAAGATTTTTTTTTACATGACTGTAATAAAAATACTATTTTTCAATTTCAAATTAAATATTTTTTGGCATACGTTTTATCACATGTACAATTGAATTTTACTAAAAGATTTAAAATTAATCACCTAAAAAATAAATTATAGCACATAAAATGTAAAAGAAAAAAATCCGCAAAGTTTAGATATCTTTTAGTTTTAAAAAATATTTTTTAAAGCCTCAATTATAAGGTTCAATATTTAGTATTACTAGTAATTTAGGAAAAAAATATATTTAAAAAGCAGAAAGGGAAAGGAGAGATAACTTGAGAGTGAGAAAAAGAGATATTTTCATCTTTTACTTGTTTTGTTTGAGTTGTTCCTCGTGTATTTATTTAGTTAGTAATTAGTATAGAACGTGATTTGCCGGTATAATAATTCCAAACATGGGTAAGATAGACCTAATAATATAGTTAATTAATTATTGAATCAAATTATATTAACTAAAATCAAATAAATTAATTAATCATTTTTATTTATTCAGGTTGGTTAAAATTTTGACCTATATTTTTTAAAACAAATATAATTCTGAACCAATTAATTATTTTTCAACTCATATTCCATATCATACCATGTGACATGTGCACGGGTCAATGTCATGTTTCTATTTAATATTTGTTTAAAGATTATTTAAAAATAAAATATTAAATACTACTGTTATTGCTAAAAATATTTTATAATGAGGTACGTACTCAAACTCTATAAATAAATAAATATTTTTTTTATCGGATAGTGGGAATTGAGTACACATTTCAATTCTATTAAAAATTCTCTATGCAAGCCTCATTTTACACATAGATTAAAACTTAATAACTATTTTTATATTCACGGGGAATTTAAATCCCCACGTGAAATTTATATCATCATAATAAAAATTAATTTTAATTATTTTTACAATAATATATATATATATATATGAAAATTAATTATATTTTAACGTATACATGATAAAATTAAAAAACAAATAATAATAATAATAATATATACACAGTCATATAATTTTAATTATGTAATATATAATAATATAAATATTAATTTAATTTGTATATAATTATTTGGGGGTGAGGATTGGGGCAGTAGAAATAAATATGAAATTATTAAATTCACAATATTTTTTGTTATTTTCGCAATAAAAGTGTCGTTGTAAATGTATAGCGACATTTTTATTGTAAAAATAACATTTTCTATTGTGAATTTAACAATTTCTAAACAAATATTATTCCCTTCTCATCATTAAGAATTTTAATATGGGAAAATATTAATAATTTTAATTTAAAATTTTATTAGTATAGTTTTTTATTATTTTGTTATTTATATTAATAATTTTTATATTATATCATTATTTAATTAATTTAATTATGACGATTATAATTTTATTTTTTAAAAATTAAAATATTTTAAAAATAATTAATATAATTTTTAATCATAATCGTATAGCTCATACGCCCATAAGCATAATCATAACCATATTTTATTTTAAAAATCAAAACCAACCCAGGTCTCAACGGACAAGGCAGTCCGGCGACCGTAAACAGATGGTGACAAGAAAGAAAAAAAATACGAGCCGGCGTCGCCATCCGCCCGCGTTGGTTGGGAGTGGTTTGGTCAATTCACCGTATAGTGTTGACACAGGTCGGGAGGTGATCTTGCGTGTCAGTATTGGTCAATTACCGGATCCGCGTTGTTCGCAAGCAACGGAAACAAAAAGGACCGGAAGCCACCGCCCGCCCGCCAACAGTGACCCACCTCGCAAATGCAAACTGAGGTTCCTCAAACTCGAAAGAATCAAAGATCACCTTTTGATGGAAGAAGAATTCGTTGCCAGGAAGAAAAAACACAGGAGGATCGATCAAAAGTCGACGATTTACGGGGTTCGCCTATGAGTGTGGGGAATTTGGAGGAGTTGATTGATGAGAATCATGCCATCGTTTCTTCGTCAGTGGAGCCGGAGTATTATATTGGGATATTGTCTTTTGTTGCTAAAGACTAGTTGGAACCTGGCTGTGCGATACTCATGCATAACAAGGTATCATTTATTGTTAAATTATTGGATTTGGTTTTTGTTAATGGCATGTTTTGTATTTGTGAGTTCCCATTTTTTAATTGGTGATTATTTGACTGAATGCTTTCGTTAATTTTTTTGGTTTAATCCAATGATATGCATGGTTTGAGTTTTGAACAAAGTATTTTGAAAGCATAGTTATATTTAGGGTTTAATGTCTGTATAAGCGATAAAGGTGATAAGCAACAAGCTTTAATTTTTCTTTATAAAAAAAAGCTACTCCATATATTGTTAATCCTTTTTCTTGATGCAAAATTATAAATTATTTTTATATCTTGCATACCAATACGTACCTGCAGTGGTCAAGCCAGAAAAAAAATTCAGTGGGATTACTAAATTACACCCACAAAAAATGTATTACATCATATATTAAAAATAATGGGGTCGAATTACTAAATTACCAAAAAAAAATTATAATATCATATATATATATACATATATATATATAAATTAGTGGGGTCAAATTACTAAATTACACCCACAAAAAATTTATTACATCATATAAAAAAAATCAGTGGGGTCAATTGACCCCACACCAATACACGTGGGTTCGCCCCTGCGTACCTGTATGAACCGATATGTACGGACCAATATTTAGAACCATGGTTATATTAGTACTGCATGTATCGTATGTTTATCAGCAGCATGGAATATGTTAAGGATTATAAGATGCATGTAACGGTGGATTAGATAATATCTGGGGAGTTTGTATTGAATAGTACCTCTTTCTTAGGTTCTATGCTACCCAGATTATGGTTTATTGAAAAAATATATCCTAATGTAATATAAATGCTCATGAAAGGATAACAATTCAATACCCCAGAAAAAGTTTCTAAAACAAACTTAATAACAGAATTATATATTCTGTGTTTTTGTTTCTGCAGTTATGTATGTGACAATGCCATTGTTTGGTGGTTGGTTCCACCAAGTACTACCATTTGTTGGTAAGGATGAACTGGAACCTGGCTGTGCTATACTTATGCAAAACAAGGTATCTAATCTTTTGTGTTTGTTTGTTACGTCTTTGTTGATTGATTTTTTTTGATAAGCGATGATGCTTCAACTGAGAAATCTGTCAACTTCATTATTTGTTTAGTTCTATTGATTTCGATAGTTCATCTTTTATTGTTGGTGTGCTTATGTGTGTCTTGGTCTTTGCTTGATTCTATATGACTTGTAGGCATTACCCATATATTTCTGGTTTCTGTTTCTGATTCTTTGGTTAGGTTTGTTGAATTCATGTTTATGCGCTGTTGGGTTTAATTGGTTTCAGTTTGTGATAAATTGATAATCATTTACCAAGGAATTTCAAAATTTGATCTTTTTTGGTTTAATTTCCTTGCACTAATATCTTGACTGCTCTATCTGGTTCTGCGCGATATTTAAACTGTTAAAAAAGTTAACCTAGAATTTTATGCAGTGGGTATATGAATAATGCACGTTAGTTGATACATGTTTGATTTCACATAAACAACTGAGCGCCGACTGCTGATGCTGACAATGAGTAGGAGAAGGGTAGTATAAACTGTTTCCGATCGATACTGGAGTTGGAAGACCAGATATGCATGTCTAATATATGTATGTTTGGTTGCATTGTGTGTATAGAATGCCATTATCGAGCTTGGTACCCCCTGACAGAGACTTTGCCTGATCCAGTGGATAAGGCTCGGAATAGAAACAGTTTCTATATACACATGCATATGCACTTGAGTTTCATTTGGATTTATTCATCAATTCTCTGCTTTTATTCATCAATTCTCTGCTTTCAACAGGTTCTTTCTGTTGTTGGGCTTCTTCAAGATGATGTGTACCCTATGGTGTCCGTGATGAAGGTTGAGAAGGCTCTACTGGAATCGTATGCTTATATTGGTGGGTTAGACGCCCAAATACAGGAAATTAAAGAAGCAGTTGAGCTTCCTCTTACTCATCGTGAATTGTACGAGGACATTGGTATCAAACCACCCAAGGGAGTCATACTCTATGGGAGCCTGGAACCGGGAGGACTTTACTTGCTAAGGTACAATTTTTTCTTCTTGTGTTTTCTCTGCTTTAATGAATATTGCATTATATCACTCAATCTACGAATGAAATGTTATTTCTCTTATTCTTCCACTTGACAGGAGAAGATGGTTGCTAATGTGGAAAACGTGTTTTCGGGCCCTATGTCTTAACTTGTTTCAGGTACTGCTTGTTTTTATTATGTGCACCAATTTCTTTAACACCATATCTTGTGTTTGCTTTAAGCAGTAGCCAACTCAACATCTGCAACTTTCTTGTGAGTGGTTGGAAGTGAATTGATACGGAAGTACTTGGGTGATGGCCCAAAATTAGTCGGGGAACTATTTTGAGTTGCAGATGATCTGTCACCATCAATTGAAGATTGTCTTCATTGATGAGATTAATGCTGTTGGCACGAAAAGGTACTTGGAATATCCATGCTTTGGATAATGATATCTATTGTGGATGACCAGTTGTGTTGGTCTCTTTTTGATATAATTTCTGTTTGCAGGTATGATACTCATTCAGGTGGTGAACGTGAGATTCAGAGGACTATGTTAGAACTCCTGAACCAATTAGATGGTTTTGATTAGAGAGGTGACATCAAAGTAATTCTAGCAACAAACAAAATTGAAAGTCTTGATCCTGCTTTGCTTCGACCAGGACGTATAGATAGGAAAATTGAATTTCCTCTTCCAGATATCAAGACTAGGCGACGTATTTTTCAGGTACTTGTGGAAATTTCTTGCAAGAGATAGCATTATGTATTTATGTTGTGTATATTAGGCATGTCTTTTTAAAATCCGTTGCTATATTTAAACTTATAGATACACACGTCAAGGATGACACTGGCAGATGATGTCAACTTAGAAGAGTTTGTGATGACCAAGGATTAATTCTCTGGAGCTGATATAAAAGCTATATGTACAGAAGCTGGCTTGCTTTCTTTAAGAGAGCATTGTATGAAGGTGACTCTTCTGCATAACTGCACACACTTCGTCACTTTGAACATATCTTCTGAAGTAATACAGATAATATATTTCTGTTTTGATTGTACTAAGCTGTTTGTGCTTGCTTAATCTTTTCCTATATTATTGATTGGTTGATTCCACGTGGGGAAATGACTTATCCTCCAACTATTTTCTTTGTGCCGACTAGACACGGTGGATAAATACCCTCGAAGTTGTAAATATTTATAGAACATGCCACTGTCTGGTTGCAATAATGCCGAAGAGGTATACGTAGCAACACTCTTCCACACATGCTCCCATATATATGCTTTTTATATTGTTTATTAACATGCTAGAAATAACTAAATACCAGATAGTGATGCATTACTGTGGTGTTCCTTCTTTTGCCAATAACAACTGTTATGGAAGGCTCTTTATTTCAACCCAGTCTTTATACTTTGGAAACAAATGTGTGCTAAAAGAAAGCTCATTGTAATCAATTACGTAGAGTCTTTATTGTTTCAACTGAGTCATTAAATCCATCATAGTTAAGTTCCAAGTTTGCATTTATTATCCAAATGTAGTAGTAGGTTCTAATGTCTATACGTAAAGTATCCAATCTTTTGAAGGCCACCTTTAATAGTATATGTTTTAGGACTTGCCAAAAAAAAAAAAAAAATAGCTGTATGTTTTAGGATCTGATCTAATGTTAAGATTTATCCAAAAAATTGTCTCCTCCCACACTTTCTATCCTCATATTCCTTCCATCCTTCCTTCAATTCTTTGGTTTCTCATCTCTCTTAATCTCCTATTTTACAAAAGGATTCCCAGAAAATATGTAATTTTTGAAATTCATGGAAATCTATTTCATTGATATTACTTTTATAATTTATATAGGAATTGTAACCAGTACTTGACAGTTCATTTATAGGCTCTTGAAAAGCCCATACCGCATCAAATATTTTAATTTCCTAGTCATTTATTAATCTTTCAAATGAGACTTGTTGTGTTACACTTGCTACAATATATGTTCGCTAGTGGTTTTAGATTTTTTTAAAAAAGATTCCTTCCCTGGAGATATTGGAGATTGAATATTATGACTTCAAAATTTGCTAATTACTCTCGTAGTAGCCAGTGCATCTGTCATTTGAACTTCCAGAAAAATTTAAAATGAACTACATGACCCTGACATGAGATATTATTCTCAATGCCAAATCATCAGATAACTTCTGAAGGATGAGTTGAGTCTGCATCATTACTGCACACTTTCTCAAAGCAACCTGCAGCCCATCGCTTTCCAAATCAAGCTAATTTTAATCTTCTTTGCAAGCTCATTTGACTGCATAACCCTAACTGAAGGCTACCCTGCATCTTGTCTGCTGTGATTTTAATACTGCCCATGAGAGAGCACTGGAACATCTAAGCTGACTCCAGAGCTTATACAAACTTGGTCCATTGATGTCCATTGTTGGTTAACTAGGTAGTACACACCAACTGACTATGACAGCAGAACCTATAAATCGGAGCAAAGTTCTTGAATATGAGACACAACCTGAAGTATACTCAGTTATATTGCTCATGTATACTTTAGGCCCTATCAAATGGCAAGGCTCTTCAGGTGTGCCCGTTTCTTGGCCATAACCCTTCCTTGTATTTTGGAGAGATTTGGACTGAAGCTAAATTTGTAGTATTAAACAAGTAATAGGAGGAAAATTTGTAATTGCACAATAATTTCTCCACAGTGCACTGTATTTCTGATGAGTGATGATGATTCCTCAGTATAAATTACTTGCCCTATTTTGAACACATTGTATCCTCTGCCTGAGGCAAACACCACAACTAACTTCATTTGCTTGCTAGTATAATTGTTGTTTACAAATATATTGATCTGGATTCATATAGTTATGCTAAGTGCTTGATATAATTGGATTAATCATATTAATGCTTTTGTGCAATTGCATCTTAGGTTATGCAAGCAGATTTCAAGAAAGCAAAGGAGAAAGTGATGTTCAAAAAGAAAGAAAGAAGGGGTACCTGAAGGACTATATATAATCGACAGCCAGTTCTGGAAGCATGGTACGAAATGTTTTCAGCTGCTTTTCATTCGGCTTTGTGGCTCATAAATATGTTCGAATTGATTGAGATACATGTATGTATCTGAAGTTTACACTTGATAAGATGAATTTTTCCATTTCTTTTGGAAATAAATATGGAATGATGCTAAAAAGTTGGGAGCAGATTTGCACGAATTTGTGGTCCATCTTATTGTCATTCTGGAAATATTACATGTCATTGTATTATTAACTTGATCGGATAATGCTTTCAAATCAAACCCCAACTCTTGGGTGTATTAATATTTTGTTTGAAAATAATAATTTTGCTTAAATAAAAGAAAATAGAAAGAGTTTCTTAGGGCTCAACATGTCATCTCTCCTTGTTGATCTTTATTATAAAAGGACTTCACAACTAAAATGCAAAACATTCAACTAAAATCAACATTATTACTAGAACAAACACAAAAGCACAACTCTAAATTCTTTGGTGAAAATTCAGAGAACGAAGCTAATGGGAATCCAATAAGAATTTGGCAATACAAAGGGCTCAAGGCGCCACTTAAGTAACAAAAAGTAAATGGCTTAATAAATGACCAAAAATCACATGTAATGAGGAACAGAGTCCCTTCAGAAGGAATGGAACACACCAAAACTAGATTTAAGTTGATCGGATATTAAACCAAGCCAAAATGCATTTAAATAGATGAGGATACTAACTTGATAATAGGCTCCATTTCTTTCGACTAAATAAACATTTTTGGGGGAAATTATCTATTTTTCATTGTTTGTTTGATACAGTGGGAAATAATATATATATATATATATATATATATATATATATATATATATATATTCTCTTTTTAGTTTTTTTTTTCCAATTACTTGACACATGAAACAAAGTCAGAAACTGCCCTAGAGTATTGGGTGCTTGCTGATTCCTACCATCCTTTTTCTTTTCTTTTTTTTAAAAAGCTTTTCTTAGTAGTAGTTAAGAATCTTATTTAAGGAGAAATAAAAAGTTCAGGAAAATACCATTTATCTATTTATTTTAGTTTCATTTCCTTCTCTCCTCATTACCTTCAACCGAAACATATTGGAACAGCATTCATTAAAAATTGCAATATCATAGCACAACAATTTAAATTGGAAAAATTGCATTCCATATCCACTTGCCTCGATTAGTGAGGAAAACTTTACCCATATACTTAGCCCAAGAACATGCGGGCATACAAGGCTAGGCTCATCTATAACGAAAAATTGTTTCACTTCATCATACAAAATTGTTCCCAGTCTCGTCATAAAATATTGTTCAAAAATTGACAAGAAGTGGAGCCACTTGGATGAGTAATATCATTGTATAAAATCCAATTTGTAAAACCTCCATAACATATAGAAACAACTCAACTAAACTTGGAGTGAAAATCTCCCAAGAATTCAACTAGACAACTTCTTGAACCTCTAGGAAACTTCATTACTTGAGTGCAAAACATTCTCTCTTTGTCTAGAGCCAATCTAGGGGACTTGATTGTTAATGTTTTCAAAACTTCAGAATTACCTAGTAAATACTTAACCAATTCCAGCTCACGTATATTCCCCTGAAATCCTATGATCTCGATTAGTTCAAGATGCTGCAACAAACAAGCTGGTACAGATGTTGGTTCACTCCAAAGCATATTGTCTAACTCTTCATCTTCATGCTCCTATATTGGGTCAGAAAAACACAAATGTAACTTCAAATTTGAAATGACCAATCAACCCAAAAATGTTGGTTACAGCCGAATTACCTGCTTCATTATAAAATATTCAAGATTGGGTGAGCTTCCAAGTAAATCAGGCAACATTTTCCAGCCATAGTAATCTACAACTTTCACCTCTAAGCGGGTCAAATTATGAAATGCTGGTAGATGATCATTATCAGCAAAGTGTAGAGCCTTCAAAGAGTTGAAATGAATGTAACAATTAGAGAAAAAAGACAAAATAATTACACAACATAGAATCATGTTACAATATTAAAAAAAGAACTGGGAAAGAAGGGAGGGGTTACTTTCATTCGGACTCTATTTCGTTCAAAGGAGAAGGAAACAGAAAGGAATTTAATTTATCCAATTTGATTACCATGTCGATAAAAAGCATGTTTTAAAAGCAAGGGAGAATATTTTCGTTTCCAAGCTAAGCTATCATTTTATTTTTATTTTTTAATGCTTCCTAACAAGTTTTTGTTAACTTTTAGCAAATATAAATCTTATTTTTGTTTCAATGTGGTTCTCTGCCCTTGTTAAAACCATCAACCAAAATAGAGAAAAATGTATTCACCAAAAGATGCATTCATTGAAATAAAGTGAACTTACTATCATAGCATCGATGCCCAAGGATAGAGACTTAACCGCACTGATCCTTTGGAGAAGCCACGACACGCGATTGGCATATTCTTGTGCACCATCATTCGAATACTCACCCCAAATGTTAACCCTTGCTTCCACTAGAGATGACAAATTCTTCACCAAGTAATTTGCCGAGGACCTCCCCTCAACATTGAGGTATACAAGACTTGGCGCATTTATAAGAAATTTATGTTCCAATTCTTCAGAATAATGCAGTCGTAGATGTATGTGCAATCTCCTAAGAACAGGTGCAGAAACATCAAATATCACATCCTTATCATCCCATGGTTCTCCTTTTATATAAAGATCCTCAAGTTCAGGGCAGCTACAAATGAGCTTGTGTGCAAAATTGGTTTTGGGTAAATCAAGGTAGAGATTGAGGATTTTGAGACACGGGAGACTAAAGGAGGCAGGAATAGTGGAGTTCAAGTCATAACCAACATACAATTTCAAAATTCTGAGTGTCTTGCACGTGAAAAAACATATAGGCAACTCCATGTAAAGAAATTTAATATCTAGGTCGTAAACATTACGCCTAATTGCTTCACTGACCCATTTGGAGTTCCATGAGGAACCATCCTTACGGCCACCAAGTTTGATGGAAGTACCCAGACGGAACTTTTGAATTTGTCGAGTTTTACAAAGGTGCAACACTTGATCCACAAAATTTGTCAAGCTAGAAACACAAGTGGGTTCGGGGTCGTCACCAAAGTCAAGAATTGTGACGTTCGTCCAAAGGTACCTCCATCTTTTAGATAGAATACTTGTTCTAACAGCATATTCAGTTGGGAGGAGGTAGAGAATGTAAGAACAAATAGCATCAGGCAATATACTTATCCTATCAATTTTCTCATTTCCAGTGTACTTCACTTTCTTAGATATTGAACTTGAACCCATTAAATTATTGGAAGTCAAATAAAAAAATTGAACCCGAACAACCCAATTATTGTTGTACAGTTCAAATTCGACTAGAATAAAAAATAGTTTCGGGGTTAAAAGGAAAAACAAAACCTGATTAGTGAGTTCAATAGATGAATAAAATCACCCTGAAAAAGAAAAGAAAAAACAACAATGGTTTTAGGGTTTTCATCAGAAAATTAAAGAAAGATTGATGTTAGGGTTTCATAGTTTTGATCTTACCCATCCTCGAATTCGGACCGGATGTTTGTGCGATTGCAGACCCGCTTGACCCTAGTTGATCTGCTAGGATAGGACTTTTATATCTTCAGGGTGGAGGTGGACCCCACGGAAGACTTTGCACCACATCGATACTCGCATTAATAAAGCTCATCATGTCACATAGTACCAAACAAGTAAACATCCCATACACATACTTGTAAGTTGTATGATAAGTAGGCAACTTTTAACAAATTCCATAATTTTTCCTCCACCCTTTCTGTACAAATTAAATTGATTTCTCTAATAACATTAGTAATGGGGTATTACTCTAATCCCGTAACAAATATTTTTATTCTCAAATTTCCCTTTTATGTTTCTCAAATACTACTGTTTAATTTTAATTATTATTCAAAATCTCCAAATCAAATAAAAAGATATTTGACTACTTGTGTAGTCTGATAGATCTCCAGTGTAATAATCAATAACATATAACCACCTAGGTTAAGGGAATTTAGGATGAGATCAATAATATTTGTAATAATGAAAATTTATCCTCAAGGGTATGCTGGAAGAGAATATCAAAGCCGATAAAAATTATGGTGCATCCAGCACACCAATCCAATAAATACCAGCAAAATTTTATATATACATTAAATAGATAAAAGAAAAGAATCATTTATCACCTCTGCCTCTTTAGCTAATTTCCTGCATTTCTTGTCACCATACTACCTACTATTATCACCTTCAATAAATCATTTCATTAGTAAAATACTGACCCGAGCATCTCACTAGAGTTTTAAACCGAAGAGTTGAGGAACTTCACTACCACTAGACCAAACCTTGGCAAAATTAAGATCCACGCACAATATCTATTTTATCATCGTCAACCAAAAGTGGGTGATCAACCAATGCAATGGTCACATTGTTCTAGACAATAAACTAGTTTTAGTACCCCTACCATTATTCTGAAATAATAATAATAATAATAATAATAATAATTATCGGAAAAATTTAGATGATGTGCTCATTCAAACCGGCCATGTTCTTTTCAACTTCTACACAATGTCCAGTATGCTGATCGTAGGCGATACAAAGTTGAATGCCTTAATCTCGAACCAAAAAAGTCAAGAAAAATCAAGAATAGCTGTATAGTTGATTCCAGAGCTAAGAGAAATTGGATCATCATTCCTAATTCACCAACTTTTATAGATACTTCACCGGGAAAAAAAAAATGAATTCCAGCACCTACCAACCATTGAGAAGTCAAGTTTGTGTTTCACAAATCAATCTTTTATCCTGAGGGAGCATCTCAGTGCCACAAATTTTCACCAAGAACCTCATACCCTATTCCAAAGCTTCAGCTATAACAGCACGATGAGACAGTTGCTGCTGATAAAGTTCACGAAAAATAGAATATTTAGCATCATGGTACTTCTTCACTTTCGGGTCTGTAGATGGATAAACAACCTGCCAAAAGCCGAAAATTAAGTGAATATCGGAAAATAAGATGCATGGCTCATTCTTGTGAAGGAGCAAGGCCAGAGGTGCACTTGGGCTATTATTTGTTAAATGATGCTAGAAGATCATCAGGGCCTAGCCTTCAGTTTGTACTCGTGATGTACATTCCCCGCATTCACTTAGTTTGACCCAGTCTAAATCGCACCCATTGCAAAATACATTAAATAAAGGGAATTGTTATCTCCACAACTAAATGATTTTTTATGTGAGTGCGGGATCCCACTTATTTATTTGAGGAGGACCTGTGGATATCAATCCCCTAATAAAAGCTTGTCAATATTAAGTGTCAATCAGTCGCATTTTTCCCAAGAACTTTCTACTTGCTTTTACATTATTGCATCTTTAACAATTTTCTATGCCAGTGGTGTTGTAAATTTCTGTAAATGCAAATAGATACCATTCTAACCCCATGACATTCTAAAATTAAGAAACTAAAATACACCAGGTGCACAATTGCGAGAATACCTGACCAGCTGCATTCAAGGCCTTCATAGCCTCAATTAGACTAGAATACTTCTTTGCTGCAACAGCACCAAGAATGGCAGCACCCAAAAGCACGGACTCATTTTCTCGTGGAAGAACTACAGGGTAACCTGAAGGGGAAAATCCATGAACAATTAAGCTTAAAAAGTTGTCAAGATTGTCGTAGAGCTGTATGGTAAAAGAACTAATAAAACAAACTGAAGTATAAACTAGCCAAAAGAAGAAGAAGAAGAATGAGACTTTGTTTTTTATTGAAAGTCATAACATGATTCGACAAAACCTTATTTGTTGCAAGGCTCCAAACTGAAAGACTATTTTAAGGAAATCATCGTCAAATGAGTCTCGAACTTTCATCCCACATGTCTGAAAATGTAGTATAAGTTTAGCATACAGGAGTCCATGTTTGCTGTCTTACTGTCTCTTAGGAAATGTGTGTTTGCAAGTTGGTGCATAAAGTTGAGTGCTTGCAGTTTATACCAAATTTAATAAAAGGGGTATAAATGTAACCCAAACCATCCTCCAAATTGTTCAAACTTAAATCATTGGCTTCCATAGTCTGATTAGCACCCTTGGAAGTCAGTTCAGTTATCAATGACCTTCCCTTGCAGCAGTCATTTGTTTCCAACTACCAGCAGCTACAGAACTACATCCAAGTCTGCCCCATCCATAACTTCGGAGAAGAGTCCAACATATACCAACTGTCTATATATTCATATAAGCGTGTGTTTCTGCATAGTGCATACATACATGTATTTGTACATGTGTGTGTCTTGGTGTTTAATTTCTTTTCCTTTTTCCTTCACTTGTTATGCTTGTGTTTGATGGCTGTTTGGGGGTGGGTATGAAGAGAACGAAAAAGCTAAATATGTGTCTAAAGAATTTTAGTAATGGAATTGTTATTCTATCATTGTCATATATATATATATATAGGTCAGGTTGTAGGATCCTTACTTTCTTAAAATGAGGATTTTTTTTTTGCTTTTTTTAAAACAACTAAAAAAAGTTTAATATTTTATGGAACTGAAATTTTTCATAATATAGTGTTTTGGATGTGATTTGGATCACGTATAACAAAACATGTATATACAATTCAAGCAGCATTGCACCACCACTTTTGGTATAGGTATTCAAAACACGCCTAAAAACATTGTATTATGGAAAATTTCAGTTCCATAAATATTAAACTTTTTTTAGTTATTTAAAAAAAAAGCAAAAAAAAAAAAAAAAGTCCTCATTTTAAGAAAGTAAGGATCCTTACTTGATCATTATATATATATATATATATATATATATATATATATATATATCCCTGAGACGCATATTAACAACAATATAATAAGAATTCCTTTACTCAAATTTATTTAAGCACATAAATGGTGACCGAGCCCTATCAAGTAATGACCGAGCGAGGATTAGTTCATTAGAGAGAGAGATAGACCAATGATATCTGCATGCTCTTGAATGAACAAGGGGTTCTTTGCAAGTCCACCACAAGCAAGTAATGTGTCAATCTGCAAACAAAGACGGAAGGAAAAGATGAGAAAACGTTTGAAGAAGAATGATTAGAAAAACCTACATGTTGCAAAGGAACTTATAGACTTCTGATGATTGAGAAATTGTCATATACCTCTAAGGATCATTAACATAAGGAGATGGTCATTAAAAATATGGTATTTTAAAATGGTCATTAAATCTGAAAATTGTACACCATCAGTAGTCGTGATGGTTAATACTCTCACAAATGCACCTATCTGCTGTTTGATATTATCACATGAAGCATCACTCTAAACTTCATCACAACTTATGTTTAACCATTTACGTTAACATATAGTAATAACAGAGAGATATCCATGCACCTGCATGATATGGAACTTTTATATGTGAGAGAGAGAGAGAGACTTAGCAAGTTGATTAAAATTTCATCACAAGGACCCATCGGAAATTTTACCAATTGTTCATGCTTAATTGCTTATAGATAGATGTATTAGTTCATTACATTTTAAGCCCATCACCCAGTTTGATCCCCAGTATTCGATGTTGCTAGGATGAGAGAACGAAGTATACCTAATCTTCATTTTTTTCTGCATGGAATTACTTTTCTTAGACATGAACTCACATTTTCATGCCTAACAAAGACCCTTACTGTTGCACCATCCATTTGCCCCTCTCCGACAAGAATGCTGTACACTTTTACTATTCAATAATTCTCCACCTTAACCAATTTACAATTCTACACAACTGTCAACGAATCTCCAATAATAAAATCTGAACTTTTCTCAATAGAAGTAGAGCATTGATTTTCATTCTTAACATAAGCCACCAAAATATTTAGTATGAATATGTACTTCTTAAAAGTGCTAATTGGTTCTGATAAACTTCATATTTATTAAAGAAATCTAACAGTAATTAAATACCCTAATAGAAATTTTATATTAGTAAACTTTAATTTATATATATAAAAATTTCTATCCTTTTAGAATTATTTACAGACAATTAAATTAATTTTACATGCAATATTTTTACATAAAAGGAATAAATATACAAAGGAAATTTCACCAATTCCTTGCACAGGATTTGTAACTAGTATAGTTGTATGAAAGAAAAGAATGCACTCTTACTTTATGTCCTTGCGCATTGCAGTGCTCAACAATATGGCGTGTACCATATGCAATACCCTGTATAGTGGCAAGATATAGTAGAGCCAACTGTTTTTCACTGGAGTCAAGAGTTAAGCCACAGACCATCCCTTTTGCTTTAGGATCTGCAATGGGAGACCTGAATCAAAAATAAATTAAGAACGAGTGTTTAGATACTTGGAATGGAGATATTATGGTTTAAACTGTAATGTTTACCTGTTACCATGGAAATCTGGAAGGACATGCATATCACCAGTCAAAGCGGCAAGAAAAGGAGACCCCAGGTCATGCATAGATGATTCTAATATTTTGTTCAACAGATGAAACAGTGAAATACCTGTAAGATTTAGAAAATATTAGTTACAGAAGAAGCTAATGTATGTGTCACGTAACTTTGAGTAGAAAAAACTCATAAAATCTTCTAATACATAATTTCATTCCTCACTTCCATTGTCAGTATCACTTCAATTATTTCATGAAAATGGGGGGGGGGGGGGGGGGGGAATTTGTTGATCAAAAGTGTTTAACTTACATAATGGGTTCTGTTTGCACAATTAACCCCATTTTACTTGCACAACTACTCCCCATTTACCCAAATTTTTTGTACACACTTGAAAGTAAGCACTTGTTTATGAAAGAAAAACCATAAAGTGATACTTACCATGGAACAGAAGAAGTAATATACATTACACTATTTGGCTAAACTATATCTTACTTTGAGAAGCAGCACGGTTTGCAAGGTGTGTAGAAGCAACATGATTTTCCATAATATAATCCAATACTGCTCCAGTAGCACTCTGACCCCCTTCCGTGAGCCAATATTCAGGCACCATTGCTAAACATATTATAAATGAAACAAAAAGAAAGAAAAGATACACCAAAAAATAATTTGTTGACAAATTGTCAGTTATTGAATTTGAAATTTTTTAGATAAAAGAGGTTTCTGAAACTAATAACATCATTCCGCAGAAGGACCATTAATTAATAGGGAATCTATGATATCCACTAAACCTAAGTTAACACAACATAAAGTATGTGAAACATAAAACTACCATCAACTTGCTACTCATTATGGTGAAAAGAATATAAGTTCCAACAATAGGATGAATATATATATATATATACACACACACACACACACATAACTTTCAAGCCATGTTAGAAGGCATCATTATGGAATATATGACTTCTTCCATTTCTTAACAGGATAGTACAACAACCGCAATTTATCATGGATTTGCTATCGCGGGAGTTCTTATTTTGAACATGGAACTAGCATAGGACTAAAGAATATTTAAGATTGAGTGTGTTTAATAAGAAATCAACTTTTGTTTTTTTGCTAAATTTAAGCAATTAACTTTGCAGCCAGCCATGTCATTGATATTAAGTGGGAATGTAATGTGAATTCCCTTTGAAATTTATATAGTTCTCCAATGTTCCTTCCAGGGCTCTTTTCATGACAGTGGGAATGGATGATATTTTGAAGAACACTATTTTGATGCAGAGATGTAAGGCGTATAATTGGCATTGCATGTTTAGGGTAACTAATGAAACAACCATTTTTTTAAAAAAGAAGAAAATTTATTAATAGAAATGAAACAATCGTAGAGTTCCTATATAAAGAGTTCTAATCTTTATTATTTTTCAGATTATTGAATATATTGATTTGAGATTAAAGTTTTTCTTGCTTTTGTGTGTTTTTTTTTACTAATTTTCTACGGGGATAGGCACTCTAATTCCTTATCTACACCTTATCCTACATCAAATCAAATTGACAACCTGTTCTATACTTCTATAAAATGTCTGGCACTAAAAAATTTATTGAAGATAAACAACCCATAAACCTTAATATGCTAACATTCTTTCAATTGTCCACCAAAATTTACCTGACCAATAAGGTCCCCAGACCCCTGGGATGAACAACTTGCTCCGGGACACAGCCATATGGCATGTTGAAGTTCCACAAACTAACACCATCCGACGGCATATAGCTTCCACATCTGATTATGGATATACAACTCTAATCAGCAGATAAAATGAAATATAGGAAAATATGTGGAACATAGTAATAAAGATATACAGTAGACAGTATTTCATAACGACCTTCAGTTTCAGATCTTGATACAGGCACACTTTCCATAACCCCAACACCACCGGCGTGGGCATCAATCAGCGATGTTCCCACTGGTATCCCTGCTACCAGACCTAGTTCCTGAGATTTAGTCAAATTTTTAGCATATTCAATGAAACATAATGTATATGCAACAAAATTATGCTAATCACTCTTTAGAGCACACAGAAATGATGCACTTCCATTCTTATGACAAATAAATGTGTTTTCTTCATTAGTGGACCTCAAGTAAGCGGCACGCGAAATCAATGAGAATTCTTCAGTACAAAATATCTTGCCTTCGCAGCATCAGGTGTTAGGCCAGAGCCTAAAGGATGACCGGGGAAAGCTACGCTTCTTCCTGCACATGTAATGATTTTCAACACGTTAATTGCAGGTAAAGATGGGGGGAAAATAGAATCAAATTACTGAAAAGGGAAGCCTAAAACTCAAATGGGTAACAGTTATTCTCTTTAATGGATGGATTAAATTGCAAAATGAGACATAATCAACCTCTTCAATATCAGTTACTGAATAGAGCAGAAAATAAAAATAATGAGCTGAGAAAATCTAATCCAATATGGCTACAAGTACAATCAATCGGATCTAAAACAGCACTTAGTGTGCAGATCATCAGAATTAAATCCTACAGACTAGTATAATGTTTCATTTGCTTTATTAAGGCCTTACAATACTCCAAAAGGTATTGACTAAGCATGCAAAAGGACCATCAGAATTAATGCTTAGCAAGATGCATGTGTTTGCTTTTGCTTTACGCTTCAATGATTGCAAATAAATGCATCACTCCTTTGCACGGACTTTACATGCAACCATGAATTACAGTCCAACAGTATGCTCTTCCAATTTTATTTTTTATATATATTTTTTTAAGAAATTGAGATGTTCCAAAGTACGCATCATTTTCTAGGCACAATCCATTAATTCAAAAGTTGGAGAATAAAAGGAAAACTTCAGCGAATATCCGAATTTGAAAAGCTATTGTTCGTCAGACATACAATTGTAGAAACTCACGTCTAACTGTCTCAATATATCCATCAGAGGATACTCCAGGTCCAACAATTGATAGAATTAAAGAAAATGTTTGACATGCAGGTTCATATCAAAAGCACAGTGGCTGACTTTTATTCCGACTCTCGGTACAGTTCATACTTCACTGTCAATGGAAAACAGGGTGCTTGGGAGGATAGGTTTCACAACTATGCATGCCACTACGATTTTCCAGTAAGACATGGAGTCGGCATACGACTATTCCATATTTTACTATCAAATTCTCAATACTTGAACTCCGTAGTTTTAGCAATTGAGAATACCAATGGATATAACTTTTCTTTCAATTACATTGTTCTTAGTTCCCATTAAATGAATAGAATTAGTTATCTAAAAGCAAACTTAAAAGCATACCTATCTTGGCATGATGCCCATCCACAAGATCACCTAAGCCAATCTCCTCCCAGAACTCGTCGTCCCATCCACATGCTTCCATATTTCGGAACTCTTTCTCATTGATGTCCATGTGGGCATGACCAAGATATGTCCATTTGCAAACGGTGGTGCAAAGGCTCCGAGTATCATCTCCTGTTGCTCTAGGAAAATGACCAGGGACAAGAATAAGTTCATCAGATATGTTTAAAAAAAATGTAGTAATAGTAAAGGACAAGGAAAATCTATAGTACACCTGTATGATAACCAATCGCTCAAGTCCATCCACCTAAATGCCATTGACCATGGTTCTTGAAGATTTTCTTTCACCCATAAAAGCTGCTAGAACAACTTGCATTAAACATAATCCGAAAAGTAACTTGAAAGCATTAACAAGCATGTTACTGGTTTATTTAAAAAATTCTAGATCAAAAATAATGCAACAACTTATCAACATTTCACTGGAAAGTTGAGTATAACTAATTTCTCTTATTATCTGCTTAAATACCTTTGGAGGTTGCATCTCAGGGGAAAGAGAACCACCACAGTACTGTAATACTGGTGAGTTAGATAAATTGATCCTCTCCGCTTGTTTTACAGCTCTATGATCCATCCATACTATAACATTTCTTCTTGTATCGCCACTCAAAGAAACTGTAACAGGTTCACCCTCGGAATCCACAGCAACTGAATAAAGATATCAATTTATCCCCAATGTATTTCAAGCAACTATAATGCTACATTACCTATCTATATCAAAAGATTAAAAGAGGATACAAACCGAGCGAGCAAGTAGCCGCAAAACCCAATCCTGTTACTTCATCCCTGTTAACGTTTGCAAGGGAGCATGCGGACTTAACAGCCGCACAGATAGCATGCCATATGTCAGTTGAAGATTGCTGGAATCAGGACAACCAACCAGAACCAATTAAAAACAAATAGTAAAACACGTAATGAAATAGCTCCTTCACATTCTTTAAGGTTTCTCCAGGCATATAAATTTCAAGATATTTGTTCTTTGTTTGACAGTTATTAGTTTACTGCGCAATTATCCCTTGTCTGTTTCTCAAGGCTTTTTTGTGCTTCATCTAAATATAGCCTTCAACAATAGGTTATAATTCCAAGATAATATTTTAATACCAAGATTATTAAGTTACACTTTCATGATGCACATACACTACCAACAAAAAGGTTCAGGTGTTTTATCACCTCAATGCAGTCGCGTTGCTTCCATATCTGTATCGGGCTACTAGCAGAAGCTAAAAGTTTTCCATTCACATCAAACAGACCTACATCAAACAGCAAATGTCATAAGGAACTGCGGCATCTACCTAGCATGCAGTGTCTGTGTGTTCATGCACAATTTGGTTAAGTTGGTCGCCTCAACAATAGTCAAATTTTATATAAAATACTATAACAAGATAATTGGTGATAAAGACAACCGGAATTATGACTCCCACCAGATACAAATGCTTATTTCACTGTACACTACCAATTAAATCACTTTCATCAAATACTCAAACATGTATGAAAATTATTGTCCAAGTCCCAACCACATATAATGACCATGCTATCTCTACAAATACTCGTTTAAATGAAACCAGTGACCACTTCAGGTACTAAATTAGGGCTCCGAATCTGTTTCTAGTTATTACACAGAGTACACGGAATTTTCAACTTTCAAGTTATTCACAAGTCTGAATGACTTCACCCATGTAACCAGTTTGACTAAAAAAATCCCATAAATATGTGTAATCATTATTCATTCCACCAAATACATAAATATAAACAGAGTAAATTCAGACTGATATATGCATGGGACAGATATCGTAATCAATGCTTCAAAACCAGCACTGCTATAAAGACTGAATTGTAAATATATAAAGAAATAGAGAGAGATAGTGAACGGACCTGCTCGGGCGCTGCCGGTGCCAACGTCGACACCGAGGAAGACGGAACGCGGAGGAGAACGAGGGGTCATTTGGACGGAGGAGAATGATCGAGTAGGAGGAGGATTTGCGGCGAGGCGGGGGTTGGGGTGGTCGTCTTGGTCTGGTTGGGCGAGGAGCGGTGTTGTATCGGAGCGGTACCAAATTCTTCGTGCGCCATACATTTTATATGTTTCTTTTATCCGTCTCTGGTCTCTCTTTAATTAAAACCTGCGTTTTGTGATGTGATGATAATATGATTTGATCTGGTAAATTATTCTGATACTTAACATGGAAATGGAGATTATTATTGACTAATCTTTCTTGAATAATTCTTTTGTTGCTGTAAATATTCTGTATTTCTTATTTGTTTATTATTATTATTATTATTATTTATTTATAATTATATCATCTTAAGATAAAGCGGTTCAATTTATTTATTTTCTTGTTAAACCATGCATCTGGTAATGTTAATATGTTTTTTGAGTGTTAAAAAATAAAGTTAGTTTTGTTTTGAATATTATAGACATTTTCTTACGCAACAACCCCGTGCTTGTTTCTATTCAGCTATTGTGTTTGTGATTCTTTATAAGATATATAAAAAACATAACAAAATAAAAAGTCCACTCTTTTATCGAGGAGTTTCTTTAATGATATATTTGGAATTTTTATTAATATTAAAAAATAAATTTAATATTTTTTATTACTATCTGTTTAAAAATATAAGAAAATTTAATAAAAAGGTAAAATACAATCTAAAAACAAGAGCTAACCTTATTTTTTAAGGAAATAAATTTTTTTACAATAACACACTATATTGGTGCGGTTTCAGTTTTAAAATCAATTGAAACAACAAAAAGTTATAAGTCTTCGATATAATTTAACACAGAGCTCACATCAAGTAATTAACTTAGTGACAGAGTCGACTATAAAAATTATATCAAACATAGAAATAAAGCTCCTTCTAACAAACATGTTAAATTCATCATCAAATCATAGAACATTGAGACACATAAAATAATTTTAATTTATAATAAAACAACAAATATCATATATTCGATAACAAACAAGAAAATTTATCTAGTTTCCCAAAAAGTAAAAGTATATATTGAAGATAAAATGAAATTTTATCTTATACAATTTTAACTGCACTTAATTTGAAAAGTAATCTATTAGGCTATTACTATTATAACATAAACCTTAACCAATGTATCAAGTGCTCAAACCAACGAATTTGTCCACTCAGCCAGCCCCTCTAATAACGCATCAAACAAGTTTGAAATTTCAAAACTCAAATACTTAATTTTTGACTCTATAACCTCTAATCATCTTCTTTCAATTGGTAAAAAAATGACAATGCAATACTGAAATTTTCATGTTCAAGTAAAAAGTAACTTTAGAAATTACTAGAGATAATACATACATACACACACATGGTGCAGTTTCGGTTTTATGCGTGTGATTTTGGCTAGTAATCAAACCGAAACCGTAAATTTGGTTATTCAACCCACCTAAAATCGCCATATACGCCGGAACTGTTGGTGCAGTTCATGCGATTTTTAGTGCAGTTTCGGTTCCAATTTAATTACTTGCTCAGCCCTGTTAGAATAATCAGTATCTTCCAAGTTTTCCAAATCAAATCCGACATGTCTCATTAATGGAGTCTATTTTGTCCACTTTTTCTCTCCTATAAGCCCAACTATTTCGATTTCTTTGTACTTCAGTTTGATTGTTTTGGGTGTATTTGTTGTTTTTTCAAAAATGGTATTTGTATTTAATGCTTTTATATAGAAAAAAGAAATAATTTTTTTGGGAAGATGATCGAAAGCTCAGAATAGGCAGTGGTTTATGGTGGTTTTGCAAATAAGTTTTTCAAATCTTAGATTCGATGTTGATATCTATAGATCAATTTAAGTCTGCATTTAACAAGTAGTTCAATTTTGTGATTTAATTTTACAGAGAGAAAATAAATAAAATGGGGAAATTTAAATGCCGATATCTACGGATCCGATATCGTTGCTTTGAAATTGTTGTCTTTTGCTTTGTATAGAGGAGTTTGTTGACAATCCCTCAATTTTTCTTTCAAAAACTTTATGTACAAATTAACAACAACATCATTTTCAAAATTTGAGGAGGAACAAGAAGAATTTAAGACTAATTTGTTTCTATTTGTAGAGATTTTAGGGTATATAAAGATAGATATTGAGTTTCAAAATTTAGATTTCTTATGAACTGGGTTTTAGGATATGTAACGAGAGAGATTTGAATTTTTAACTTTCTTTATGATGAATAACCCAGATTTAGGGAAGAAAAGAAGAAGCACGGATTTTTTTTTTTAATTAATTGTGTTTGTTATTTGTAGAGGTGGTAAGCAAGTGGCGAAGCCGAATGAAAGCAGTGGTAGTAAAATGTTCCCATGGCTTTTTCCCCTATTTTTTTATAAAAATTTCTACACCAAAAATAGTAATAATAATAAATATTAAAATAATAAAATAATTTATAATAAACAATAATTCTAATTACCTACATTAACTACATACCTCAATCAATTAAAATTTTAATAGTATTATAAATTACTTTCAAAGTATATAATCAAATTTGATTTTTTAAAATTAATATAATTTATTTAACTTTTAAAAATGCATTCATGACTCCACAAATATTGTTCCAAGAGATATCTAATTAATTTTCAAGATTTACACGGTTGGAACTTGGAGATGCCAATATTTTAGCAATTTAAATATTTAAATTGATTTTGAGAAGATTTGCATGACATGATTTTAGGCATTACCCAATATGTCATTATTAACAGTCACATCAATTAAGAAATTTCAAACTACAATTATTATTTACTACAACTATAATAATTAAAAATATATTTTTATATTGAAGATTGCATTAAAGATAAATAGTTGTTGTAGCTCAGTTGGTTTGAACTCTTATTTATTTACTTACAAGTCTCACAAGTAGCAACATTTTGTTTAAAAAAAAAAAAAAAAATTCAAAGTCATGAATTAAGCAAAAACGGCTACCAAATTTTATAAATTAAAAATCATCGCTTCAAAGCCCAACCCAGAATCTGACGGGACCTACCACCAAGTGGACTTGGACCTGGACCATCTTTGTCGGGTCTAGTTATTTCTTATTTTTGTCTTTTATATTCAATTAAAAGGTTTAAGTTTGATTTAATTTTTTTTGTGTTATAAATGTGTTATGTGCATTGAAATTTTATATAAAGTCTGTTTAAAATCAACTTACTTAATTTAATGGAATTTATGACTTTTTGAAAAAAAATAAGTGAGACGGTTATAAAAAAATTCATTTATTTAACCTGTTTCATTTTCCTTTCTTCTTCTTCTTTTATTAGCTAGCGATCGAGCTTTTCATAGAAATGTTTAATGACTATGAAACTAATTAATTACTTAATGAACTTCACTTTTTCCTATTTTTAGGGTTGGAATTAATTCGGGATGGAGGCGTTGCCTGCAAGAAAATGGTTAAGCAAGGTCGGGTAGCCGTTGAAATCACACGCAAAATTTCCCTCCACTTTCTTTCTAACCGTTATTTTACAATGTGGGTTTGTACTTTGTAGGATTTTAAATTTTCCCCTATAGCCATTACAATCACTCAATCTTCCTGACCACCTCACCCTCCCTTCTCTTTCTCTCCTAGGGTTTCTACCTACCATGCAGCCAGCACTCTCTTTTATCCTCCCCACCACAACTCACCGCCGCTTCCTCCCCAGACCATTCTCTCTCATCCACAGATTCCTCTCCACCGGCTCACCAACAATAGAATACCCCCTCTCTCACCCAATTTACACCATATGGGGCGCCAACACCGGCGTCGGCAAAACCCTAGTTTCTGCCGGCATCGCCGCTTCCTTTCTCTCTCCTCAATCTCCTCACTCCACCAAATTCCTCTACATCAAACCAGTCCAAACCGGCTACCCATCTGACTCCGATTCTCACTTTGTTTACAGCAAATTCTCCGAAATCTTTCACCACCGGCAATCCCACTTTTGTGTCTTTGCCTCTAATCATACTTTGAAAGTGTCGATTCCCGCGGCTAAACAAGTTTTAGGAAGTGGGTTTGGCGTTGAAACTGAAGATATTGGGAAACGTGAAAGTGGTTTTTGGGATTTGGGATGTTATGAGGAGAGGAAACTGCAATTTGAGCGGGGAAAGGAGGCAGCGAGTGCAGGAGAGGTGTCGGAGTTGATTTGTAAGACAATTTATGGGTGGAGGGAAGCGGTTTCACCTCATCTGGCTGCACATAGAGAAAATGCTGTGGTGGCGGACTCGGTTTTGTTGGAGATGTTGAAGAGGTGTTTGGCAATTGGTTTGGAGGGCAAGAGTGATATAGGTGAAGATGTGAGTGGTTTTTTCAGTTTGATTGAAACTGCAGGTGGTGTTGCAAGTCCTGGACCCTCGGGTTCGCTTCAGTGTGACTTGTACAGGTGCGTGATTTTCTAAAGCTGCCTTATCTAGATTTAATTGTTGACAGGAGATAGAAATCCTCTAATTTTCCAATTGATATTGTAATTTTATAGTGTATTGCACGAGTTATCTAGCATGGATTATAAATTTTGCGTTGTGTTTTAGTCTGGTTATGGGTAGATATTCAGTAAAGTAGATAATTCATTTTATTCTCATCCGAAATACTTGAACTTTTTAAACAGTTCGACTTTGAGAATTTGCTACGTAAAATTGAAGTTTCAATCCAAAATAATGACAGATCAATATATGTATCTAACCTGAGAATAAGGGGAGGTGTTTGATTGTCATTCGACGAAAAATGCATTTTAGAGTAGTAGGTTTTTAAATTTCAAATTTAGATATTTTACTGGTTTGTGTTACATTATATTTTGGAGTTGGTCTGCAATAAACTGTATGGTATAGAAACACTCTATGCGATAAACTCTAAGATTTTAGAAACTATCTCGTTTACTAATTGTTCTGTACTTCTGTATCATCACTAGACAGTAATTGAGGTTTACTTTTAGAAGATAAATCAGCTCACTTAGTTCAAGTGAAATTTACATTCCTCCGATGCAGTTTCCTTTGACATTGATGTGCCGCCCAGAGTTTGTCAATTTTGCAGATATTCTGCTAGAAGTCACTGATCTCATGGGCATCTACATGGATTAACAGTTTTCAGAAGCAAATTGGCAAACAGCTGAATTTGTACTACCATTTTTATTTCTGTGCCTATGCCTCAATGACAGACGTAATGCACAATAAAGCTGCCACACAGGGGAAAGGCCAGCTTTATGTGACTATGAATTTATCCGTGTCATATGTCACATATTTGTATTGTTACTTTCCTCCACTGCCTCATAGGATTTTACCCCATTTATGCAGGCCCTTCCGTTTACCTGCCATCCTTGTTGGGGATGGACGATTAGGTGGTATCTCAGCAACCATTTCAGCATATGAGAGTTTGAAACTTCGAGGTTATGATGTTGTTGTTGTTGTTCTTGAAGATCAAGGTCTTGTAAATGAGGTGTCACTACTTTCTTCAGTAGATAGGTTTCTTTGACATCAAATGACTTGAGATAGGTTATAGCACTACTAGTTCTTTGATATTCTCAAATGACTTGCTTGGTATTCTTAGTAAGTTATTGCACTACTAGTTCTACACTATAATAAACTTCGACGCAAATCTGGTATGGAATTATGTAATATCTTCTCTGCCCCTGAATACGTTTGTCTTTCAATGTTCTGTGTTTGGGACTCCGCTTGCTTGATATTTTGATTAGGAAATATATGTTTTATTTTTCCTCATCCGATTGTATAATGATCATTGTCTGTGGCTTTTCAAGGGTCCCTGTTCTTGTCCTTCCACCTGTTCCAGAAGATATGTCAGACAATCTGATGGGATGGTTTGACAATTCGCTCAGTGTTTTTGGTTCACTTAAGGAAATAATATTGTCAGCATTTCTTGAAAGAAAGCAGAGATTACATGATATGCCAAAGAAAGCATGTGAAATTTTTTGGTGGCCATTTACTCAGCACAAACTTGTACCTGAAGAAACTGTAACAGTTATAGATTCTCGTTGTGGTGAGAACTTTTCAGTTCACAAGGTATGCGGTGTAACATACAGTTGTAGCTATACAGGTCATATGTTATACTGTTGCAATGCTATGTCTTTGCTACTAGGTGTTACTGTTGAAACTCTTTTTGGTTCAAATTATTCGACTTTTCTTGCCTTTTTTATTTCATTAAACTTTCTTACATAAATTTCGGACTGTCTTGTGAGGAATTTTGATCGTATGCGTTATAGTTGCTGTCACATTTCACTACAATATTGACATTGATTTTAATATAGGTTCGAAATCATGATTACATGACTCAACAATTTGATGCTTGTGCAAGTTGGTGGACACAAGGATCCGATGCTACCTTACAGGTCATTCTTTATCTTCTCATGATTTATTATTACTGTCTGTTAAACAGTGCAATATTGTTGATACCTCAGTGCCTTATTTTAACTTAACATGCAACAAAGAGTACTCTATCGTGAAGATATGTTCTGTCCATTGTGGCTCTTAGAACCACATCTACTAATAAAAAAGAGTATTTCTTCTGTTTTATTTTAATTTTGAAAAGATCTTCTCAAAAAATAAACCAAACAGAGGATCTTGGTATTTTTGATGGGCTAACCTCTTTCCATGGTGCATGTTACAACCTTTGCATGCTTTTATCATCACCTAAACATTTTTTTGGGTTAAATCTTCAACTTCCGGAACAAATAGAAAGCGCAGTTAAAATGAAGAGGCTAATGCAAGAGCAGCCCTGCCAAAAATATTCTGCAGGTTAAGGATGACGTAAAAGTGGGATTTATTAATCTTTAATTAGAACTTTCTACTGTCTAAATAATTACTTGCGTGTTTTGAAAGGAAAAGATAAATATGCAAACAGTTGAAAGTCTATCTCCTTTGTTCTGTAAAGAATGTCACAACTGGAGTTTTACTTTTCTATTTTGTTCATTTTGATAGTCAATCTTTTAAAGCGTCCACGAAATATTATTGCAACAAGTTACGTGTGACTCACTCTTGTCATGTTATATTGGGGCATCAAAAGGCTAATAATAAAAATTGATTCATAAACTAGTATTTTGGTTATCACGACTTGACTTCCTTATTTGCATGAAATAGGAGGCGAAGGGAAAGTGGAACTCTTGCCTAGTTAACTCCAACTAATTAATGAGTTAACTCGAGTGATCGTGATAACATGGGCGGTCATTATTACATTAATATGGTAACTAATAATTGCAATTAATTTCTCTTGACTCATGGAGGAAGAATATGAAAAGTTTCTTTTTGAAATACTGAAAGTTATATGTAATTTCAAAGTTTTTTCTTGACAATTAATTTATAATTTTCAATCACCAAGTAATAAAAGTAATTAAATTAATAATGAAGTGTTAAAATTGATTCATAAACTTTTAATGTATTGTACAATTGCAAATATGATGTTAATCCACATTATCTTCAACATTATATATGTATTATGTCAATGAAAAATAATAAATGTGTATGAATAAAAATATTAAATATTTATGAAAAAAAGTGATATAAACTAGCCTGTGCCTTGCACATGCTATCAACCTTTTTATGCTAAAAATAAGAACAAATCTCAGACAAAAGGAAGTAAGCAGATGGTTGCTTATCATGGAACTGTACTACGAAAAGGGAAACTATGTAAGAACATTTAGTTAGATAAATAAACTATACAATATTCATTGAGATTGAGATGATAATACAACAAACTTATCTTTTATATCTTTTAACCTATGGTTTCCTCAATATTTGGGCATCAACTTAAATTTTATTAGTATGTCATATACATCATTTCCCTTTGTTTATTATTGTTGTCGGCTTCAAGAAGATACCCTGTCATTATTTATTTCTTGAGTGTGTATGAAAGTTTTCTTTACTGTAAGTATGGGTTTAGGTGGTTTCAGATTGAGCTGGCGAGAGACATGGGTTATACTGCTGCAAGATTTGGGCATGTCATGTTTCCTGAGAATGTATATGAGCCTGCTTTAAAGTGTGCAGAGCTTTTGCTTGAAGGCGTGGGGAAAGGTAAGTTTTTTGTTTTGTGTTTTTTAAAAAATAAATAAATTATAAAATGTTTTTTTATAAATCTACGTGAGTTACATGAGTAAGATGTTTGCTATTGTATCTGCTTAAGCTATATTCATTTTAAGGTTTTTGAAGTTTTAATTATTGGGCTGCTGAATTGATGTTTTAATTCTCTTCATGTATGCTGTTTTCCAAAATATCAATGTTCTATATAGGTCTAGAGTTTAGTACTTGTCGAAAACAAGGAAGAAAAAGAAAAATAAGATAGAGGTTCAGAGTTTTTGTAATCTATTTTTCTCTCTTGTTTTGTTAATGACTTGTACCTCTATTTCCCTTTGTGCATTAGTTGAATCAAATACTGGACCTAGAATTCTATGATGTAATAGCAATTGTAGTATTATAGCATCTAATTGCTATTTAGACATGGTAGCCCCACATGAATTGAACTTTATTTCATCCAATTAGTTTTTGTTGTGTGATACAAACACCTAGTTATGGTTATCAGTTGTCATTTGCCTTTTCCCTTATATGTTTTTGTTAATACAGTTAAAGTTTAGAATCTCTCTCTCTCTGTGTGTCCACGTGGAGAGTTATGATCTCTTGAACCAATTAAATTTTTACAGTAAGAAAAAGAGAAGATCTTTTGAACCTGTAAGAAAATGAATTTTGGGCAAACCTCAAACTTGGTCAAGCTTAATCAAGACCTTTGACCTGTATTTGGTTTATTTCTTTTTTGAAAATTAATTTTAATATCAGTTGAAATACATTTGCGGTGCCAAATTTTGGAAATCTATATTGATGTTTTATTCCATGTTCCTTAATTTTAGCACCTAAAGTTTACACATTATCTTAAGAAAAGCTCTATTATATGAAGTAGTATTTTAGCTTTGAGAACGTTAATTTATTATTATGTAACACTGCTAAATTGATGAAACTAATTTTCTTTTAGTCACATTGATGCTACTAATTTAACAATTATGTTCCCCTTCAGGATGGGCATCTCGAACATATTTTTCGGATAATGGATCTACAGCAATTGAAATTGCTCTCAAGATGGCATTTCGCAAATTTTTGTTTGATCATGAAGCTCTTTTTGATCCATGGAGGCCAGACATCAGTGAAAAGCATATTGAGCTCAAGGTAGGGATCTACATTTATCTGTTCCTATGCTATTTCAATGTACTGCATATTGCTCGATAACAATGCTAAATTTGATTAAAAAAATTGTCTTTAAACTATATTATAACAAAATATACCTTTTATAATGTATACAAGTGGCTTGATTTCAAAGCACATTTTAGGTTGGTTTCTGCACTAGGTGCTTTCTGGTTAGAAAATAGAAATATTTTGTTTAACTACTTGAGTAGGGGCATGTTCTTTTATTCTTCGTTTAGTTGTTGGCCGTTCTTCCCGGGGCAAGGCCTGGCTTACATCTGGGCAGTAGTTAATCACTTTTTTCCCTCTTTGGAAAAGGCATATTTAGAAAATCATAAGGCAATTAAATTGGATTTTATGGTGTTTATCAATTAAACCTTTGGTGTGTCGAAATATTGGTTGTTTTGATGTTGTCCTTAGGTATCTAATAGCAACAAAAACAAAAGAAAAACAGGAGAGCCTCCATTTCACCTTTTATATATTTGTTATAAATATGAGAAATACATAACCGAGTAACATAACTGTAACACCCCAGTTTCACATCGAAATATATGGGAATTTTTTTTTTGTATATAAGGAATTAAATTACTAACATTAGTAACTTCAGTTATGACCTTTTGAGTGAGCTTGTGGTGGGCTTAAGATTATCCAAGATTATCCAAGAAGATTAAAGTCTTGTTTAGTGGTTTAAAGTCATCAGACTCTAGATTTGACCCCGAGTTTTTACATATGGTATCAAAGCTGACTCTCAAAAGCTCAAGTCGGGTCATTTGATCGGATTGTTGGAGGTGGGGACACGAAAGCTGGTGGTATTACCCCACAATGGAGAGAAGTCCGGAGGGGGACACAAAGCCATATGATATTACTATTATCCCACAATAGCTTGAGAGTCAAAGATTTATGGGTCGTGATCGATTCTGGCGAGTATGTTAGAAAGGAGTTTGTAACACCCTAATCTCACATCGAAAGATATGAAAAAAATTTGTTTGTATATAAGGAATTAAGATACTAACATTAATGCCTTGACCATGATCTTTTGGGTGAGCTCTGTCAGTGGGCTAAGATGACTCAAAAAGATACTATTGAGCTAGTGATTTAAGGTCTTGTTTGGATAAATTCGATTTGATTCGGACTTGAGATTTGATCTGAAATTTGTTTCGGACTCGGGATTTGACCCGGGTTGTTACAATAACAGTATTGGAACTTAAAGAGAAAGTTTAGTAAGTCTGGATGACCAAATTGATTACCTCTGCCGTTCCTTGAGGATTTCCTTCATTAATATTTTCTCTTCTCTATGTCCTTCGATGTCCAAATACCGCTGGTAGACATTTTTAATTCAAATCAAATCCTTAATTTAATTTTAATGAAATAGTTTACATTATCCACTTGTACATGGGCGCTTGAATATACTTTACTTATCGAAAACTAGATAAGAAATGATCTAGCATGAATAAAGCAAAGATGATTTTTTTTTTTTACCTTCAAATTTAGATACTTGGGCAAAATTTAAACACTTGAAGTTAAATGTGGTTTATCTTTCATAGATTTAAGCTTTTAACATATTTGTCATTGTTTTATGGTCGTGTTTGCCTCGGAGAAGTTACCACGATGATAAAAGTTGTTAAAAAGAAAACCTGGTCCTATTTGTAGTGTCACAACTGCTGCAGAATGTGATGGCCCTCAGCGGACGATTATGGCACTGTTCAGCAGTTATGAATGTTAATTCATTCTCAGTCCAATATTGGCTTGTAATGGTTGTGGGACCTTGGAAATCTGTAATGGTCGTGTTACAAACACTAGATTTTCACTGTTGGATAAAGAGATCAATGGTTCAAAACTGTGTAGTCCAGATTTTTGTCTTTTGTGCATGTACCAGACTCACTCCCATCTTTTTGTGCATTGTCTTGTTGTTTGGAATTTGTGGGTACTTTTGTTTGAGTATCATTTTTGGCGAGGTTTGCGTGTGCCCTAGTTATATTGAAGATTTTCTGTCAATCAGTGATTGGATTTTGTGAGTTTGGTTGGAGAAGGGATGCTAAAGTGCTTTCAAAACTTTTTTTTTTTACAAAATAAAATTTCTTTCTTTGTGTGTGGGTTGCAATTTATGGGACTTGTGGAGCGAGTTGGAACTATATGACTTTTAGGGAGCAACAACTTCCTTTGCCTTTGTTGAGGGATAGATTTTCTTTCTTGCCTTGTTGGGATTGTCTGCTTTGAGGGTTTTTTCACAGCCTTTCTACTTCTGATTTGCATGGACATAAGGATCCACTTTTTTAAGTGCGCTTTCGTTTATATATCTTTATTTTGTTCCACTTAAGACAGACCTTGGCCTTCCTGTTGTTTAGTATCTTCTGTCAATAATATTATCATTAGTTAGCCCAACAAGGTGCTATTGTTAGGTCATGGCATAATTGCATCCGTTTTTTTTTTAATCTATTGCTTCTTTTTAATAAAAGGAATTATAAAGATATCTTCCCCAAGTTAAGTTGATTAGTTTAAACTTTACCTCGTATAGAAATAGATAATTATGCTGTTAACATAGATGTGACTAATTGATGTTTTTTTAAATTCTAAAATCAGGTCTTAGCACTTAGAGGATCTTATCACGGTGATACTTTGGGTGCTATGGAAGCACAAGCACAATCATCTTATACTAGTTTTCTCCAACAACCATGGTATTGCCATTCACTTATAAATTGTATTTATTTGCTATCACCACATATTTTTTGCCCCTGAAGTCTGACCTGTACAATTCTTTAACTGGATAGGATAGGCTTGAGCTATTGAGAAATGAAGTCAATTGTTTTCTTCCTTAGTATGATAATGTGGTCTGTACTCTGTAGATACAAAATAATACCAAAATAGTGATACACAATAGGGTTTCTTAAGTTGGGAGAGACAGAGAGAATGAAGGCAAGCATGACCCGATGTGAAGTCCAAGAAAGTCGTATATTTTGGGTTTCTTGGACATGTTTAGGCAAGTGTCTTATAAGTATCGGACATGTCCTGTAGAATAACTAATGCATTAAATCATGGACTCGCAAAAATAATTGCCTGATACATAAGAGAAACCTTAAAGATGTGATTTGTCAAAAAATAAGAAAAATATACTTAAAAGGTTGGTGTCTAAAACGAACATGTTGACCCTGGAGGACATAGTACAGAGGTGTAGGGTATGGCTGTTTGTAAAAAAAGTAAAAAAATGATTACCAACCTATAGACATTTCTCAGTGATTTTTTTTTAATGAAGTGATTGAAGTAATTTCAATTAAAATCTAATCTTTAGGTGGGATATGTATGTGTATATATTTAAATCTATACTTTAGCATTTAATATATCAGAGAACAGTCTGAGTATTCAAGTAATTAGTAATACGTAGTAAATAGAATTTTTCTTGTCCATGCAAGTTAGGTTGTTTTGAGTCAGTAACTAACTATGGTGCCAGCTTAATGTGGTCTCACTTAGAGGTTCTTGCTTTTGAGATTTCTGCAGAAGCTCATTTGGCTTTCACGGTTTAGCTTTGTTGTTACAATTCATAACACAAAAAATTCATCTTAAGATATTTTAATTATATATATATTTAAATACACACACACACATATATATATAAAGTTGTGTGTGTCTATATATATTTATATATGTGATTACCTGGTATGTATTTGTCTGGTAAAAAATCATTCGACTCTTTTTAGTGCTTATTGACCTTTAAAGATGTTTTCAGTACTTAAGCTTTGTTCTTTTCTAATAACTGTATTGACCATTGGCCATTTTAAAGAGTTTTTATACATCTTCCTTGTATAGTTAGGTATCTGACAATGCGAGAAAAGTAGAAAACAGTAAAGAGCCATCTTAGATGGTATGCGATAGGATAATGCATCTGAGTAATTTTGCAGGTACACGGGAAGAGGGTTTTTTCTAGAGCCCCCATCAGTTCATATGTGCAACGGAATTTGGAAACTTAGCCTTCCTGATAAGATGCAAGCTGACAAAATGGAAGTGGAAGATATGTGTAAGCGAACCATGTTTTATTGTCTGCACTCCTTATTTTCTAATTGTCACCTAGTTGTCATATTATAATAGGAGTTCACCTTATCAACAGCTTTTGCCTCGCGTGATGAAATTTTTAGCAAGAACAGGGATGACTCCAGTCTTGCTGGTTTTTATGCATCACATATATCACAAAAGCTATTGCTTAATTCAGGACAAAGAATGCCTGCTCATATTGGAGCATTGATTCTAGAACCAGGCAAGATTATAATTTGAAGTATTACTTAGTACCATTGATCATGTTTAGTTTCAATTTTTTCTTTTCAAAGTTTGGAATTACTGTGTTATATAATCTTTATTCATTGTTTTGTTCTAAAGTGATTAGGGTTTTCTAGTACATAAGTTAATTAGTTTTCAGTCCCATTTTGGGTTAGTGCCACAAATATGAACACCTGAATGAGCGGTTGTGGTGCATAGGTTGTGATTTCTCCACTATCAGATTTCCAATAGAGAGGAGGGTTGTGGTAAGGTTACCATGGCAATGAGGGAGTTTTTAGATGTCAATGACTAGTTGGGATTGATGGATTTGCCATTGGAGAGGTGGCTCCCTCACTTGGGTCTATGGGGAGGAGTCTCTTTCGATGTCCTTGATTGCATAATTTTGATTTCTTCGAACTAGGAGGAACCATTCCAATTTCCAAGATGTGATCCAGGCTTGCTTTGCGAGACTTGTCTCGGGTCATGTGCCTTTGGTTTTGGATAGCGGAGGCTTGAAGCGGGGATAAGCCTGTTTTGGTTTGAGACTATGTAGTTTTAGGATAATGGTTTTTTGGATATGGTGAGGGCTTGGCCATTAAACATTTTAGATGTGATACTTGACAGAAACTACCTAATTAGTGTCCAACACTTGCTTCTTGGACACAGCCAAAAGGGATAGGCAAATCTTGAATGTTGAGATATAACATTCCTGAATGTTTAGACAAACTCCAAACTGAGCATGAAATTTTAGTTACACATAGGTATGCTTATTCTATGGCATCACAAATGTTCATCCAAAGTTTTGTTGAACTCATAGAGCGGCCTTGGTAATTTCCCTCTTCAAATTCAAAGATAAAAATATATGTTCATCTATGAAATGACCTGTTAACCAGACTGGTTGTGGTTGTTTGGCAGTGATACAAGGTGCTGGGGGAATGAAAATGATTGATCCTCTTTTCCAACGCATACTTGTTAAAGAATGCCAGTATCGAAAGATTCCAGTTATCTTTGATGAAGTTTTTACTGGTTTCTGGCGTCTTGGAGCTGAGGTTGGTTACCCACCATAAAGTTGATTAATATATTTTGTTTCCCTTTCCTACCCATGATTGATAGGGGCATTATCTGTATTTGTAGTCTGCCGCAGAATTACTTGGCTGTCGACCAGATATAGCCTGCTTTGCAAAGTTGATGACTGGTGGCATTATACCTTTGGCAGCTACATTGGCAACAGATGCTGTTTTTGATGCATTTGTTGGAGATTCGAAGGTAATATATTACTGTAGGCCTTCTCGACTTGAAAGACTGCTTAATATTAATGATATATAGTGATTTGATGACTGAAATTATAAATATTGGCGACCAAATTGTTTTTGGTAATGACTTATAAATCCTGAACTGTCTCATTTCTGTCAACATTTTAATGGTTCAGTATGCTATTCTATCTTGTTGTGACATAAAATGTTGATATCCGTAATGTTTTTCCTTTTGTGCTTCTTTGTTAATTTCTATTTTTGTTGGTCCATTGGTTTGGCTAGGTAAGCTTTCCCTGTTGACATAACTCCCTGAATGTTTGTTGAGTTCATTCTTAGAGATTTTATTATCCAGTCAACTTGCACCTTTTCCAAGGAATGATAAGTTTCACGCCTTTCTTATTTTTTTCCAAAGACAAGGAAGAATAGAATTAGGAAGATATACCTTCCGATCATATACTAATATGTAGCAGTTGGTCTAATACCTTTTTCCCTTGAACATTGATGGCCAAAATATACTCAGTTATCCTCTTCGCCCGTCAGGTTAGAAAGTTGGACAACTTTACTGCAGTTCTGGTTGCCGATATTGGATTGCCACTTGCAAGATGGACCATTCTTTGGTGTAATTTTCTTTTAATATTGTGTAACCTGGACAATGTAATTGTTTTGACTGACAATATACAATGATAAAAAAAGAAGAAGAGAAAAGGCGTACTTGTTTGCCTTCAAAATCATTTAAATGAGGGAAACTGGCTTTTGGTAAAGCGTAGATGTATTTACATCATTGTTGGTTAACCTTTAAATTATAAAAATAGAATTACATTTTATGAATGATTATAAGAATTAAATTAATCTAATGGGTGGGTTAAGCATAAGACCGTCTAGAGAGAGATTGGCATGAAATTGTTTATTCATAATTTAACTATATGTAATAAGCCATTATTACTAAAGAGTTGAAAAAGAGTTGTTTTACTTTATTTAGGTTCCAATGCTTAGACCATTGCAATAATTGGTTTTCCAACAGATATAATTCATGGCTTATGCTTGTTACAAGTATTTAACAATCCCATGACCATTATTCAAATTTAGCTAAGAATAATTTCCTATTCTTCCTCTGACCAACTTACCTCATGTTGCATTTTCTTTCTAATGTAACTTTCCTTTTATTCTCTTTGATTCTCTTAAGAATTTGTGGTATTTAGTATATGCATGATGAGCCTGTACTTGGTGAAATCACAATAATGACACTAGTTTCTTCCATCCATGATGGTCTGGAAAAGAAATAAGAAAGCGGATCCTGGAATTTTCAGTTCAGTATTTGCTTAAGTGCCAAGATCAACCCTATTTCTTCGTTCACCTTTAGCTTGACGAGCTTGAATAGTGCATATTGTGATGACTAATACCAATCTTTTGGATGAGGCAGAAGAGTTTGTGCGTTTAATCATTTCAGTGATTTTACTCTTAATAGAAGTTCGTTGAGTTTTTATAATGTTGTAATCTTGGTAAAGATTTATAGCTACACCAGGAGTATTGAGTGTGATGGGGGTGGATTCATCACATAACAAGGAGAAAATGGTGATAGATGCTACACTCATTTTGCTAAATCTTGGGGGAAACTACCATGCACAGATGTACATAATCCACGGCCCTCTGCCTACACTTGTTCAACTGTATAATATTTGTTGTTGCATGCCTACCATCAGTGCAATGATGTTGTTTAACAAAATTAATTTGCCACCGATCCAAGGGCATTGGCAAGCCTTGGGAATATGGTTTGTGATATGGAAGTTGAATGTGGTTATCAAACTGTTAAGTCCTGCAAGAATTGTGTACTCGCTTTTTATGAATAAATGTGAGGAACGAACAAAAATATTTTTAAAAATTAGGAATCGGGATGTTTCTCTTGTTTTTGCAGTGAAATGCGCTATCGTTAACTCTTATCTCTATTTGTTGATATTGTCATGGCTATCATCATCCATTAGAAGTGAAGCTTAACCTCGATAACATTGCGGAAAACTTACTTCTTCCCAAGTCTTGGCTTATAATTTAAATGGAATTTTAAGTCATCATCATCCCAATTACAATTTTTTTTAAAGTATGTGTAATTTTAGCTTCAAGAAACTGGAGGGGGTGTTTTTCAATATAGTTTACTTTTACTGATCAAAACAGACTCTTGTGGTGGTTCTTTTGGTGGATGACATGTGACATTTTGAGGCTCGATGCCCAAGCCATCTGAAAATATGTAGTTAATTCCTAGTTTTAAATGTTTATTTTACTAAATTTCCTTTGTGCTGTCCACTGTCTTCATTTTTGTGATTTTTATGCTTACATATACTTAGTTTTGATTGCAGCTCAAGGCTCTTTTGCATGGACACTCGTACACTGCACATGCTTTGGGGTGTGCTGCTGCTTCTAAGTCCATTAATTGGTTCAAGGACCCTAAGACAAACAAAAATTTGACTTCTGAAGGAAACCTGCTTAGGGAGGTATGTGGTATGCTTTTGTGTTTTTAAATATTTGTTATTTCAGAGAAAGCATAATTCTATATCTCCTGCTTTCACAACCTGCTATCTATCACTGTGAAACTGTGAAACTTTTCATTCAAATTTAATGTTGGTACCTGATGTGCAAGAAGGTAAAAAATATTTTAACCTACTACCACTGGTCACTTGGTCAGAGTAAACCTCTGTTAGGAAAATGTCATAACTCCCTCTAAAACTCCAAATTGTGCATTGTTGGGAAATTGTCATAGCTCCATTTCAAGTGTTGGAAACTAGACTCACAAACCTTTGAAATTACTCTTAATTTGCACGAGAAAAGTATGTAGGATCTTCCAGAATTGTCCAGGAACTGAGGATGATATCCAAGGCTGCACAACTTCCTTAGTTCATTAATTACTTCATACTGTCTTCTGATTTTGCTTAGGAGTCTTAAAATCTGAATTCTTGTTATTGTTATTCATGTAAAGAAATAGAGGGGGGGTTTAGTGCTGGAGAATGCAGACTTAAATATTTTTGTTGTTTTGGATATATGTATATATTGAGATGTTATTTTTTTATCAAATTCTCCTTCTCTTTGTAATGTTATATTTCATGGTTTCTTCTTATATGGTGCTCTTGTATGATTTTATTATTTAAAGATCATGTGGAGCCTGTGTGGGCTGAAGTATTTCTGATAGTTAGAAACCCATCTTCAAGGGGGGTTTCCCCTTGTGTTTTGGGGCATTGTTGGACTGACAGCAGATAGAAGTTACATTATGTTAATAATTTTTGAAATCCTGCTCTGATTGTGCCACTTGCTGCAATTATATTTTTCTTTTGCTGCTTGCAGTTATGGAATATGGAACAAGTGCATCAGATCTCATTACATCCGGCAGTCCGAAGAGTGGTGGTATTGGGAACTCTTTGTGCCTTAGAACTCGAAGCTGAAGGATGCAATGCTGGGTATTATCCTTGAGCTCCTAACTATGACATTTCTCAAGTTCTTCAGAATGTTTTGTCATGGGTTAATCCTTGACAATCCTGGTTTTTCTTTTTTGGGAAATCCAAGAATTGGACTCATTATTAGAAATTTAGTACGCAGTATTTTTCTTTCCTTTCCCTTTTCCCTAACTATCGTTTTAGTATTTGTATAGTGTGCAAGTAATTAATTTAAAATTTTGGTACCTATTAAAAATTCAAATCTTTCAAAAGCACTTATAAACTAGTTTTTAGATGATGGCAACTGGTTAAAATTTTGAAGTATTGAGGAGGGAGTTTGAAAACTTTCTTGCTAATCGTTGCATGAAAAAGTTATAATCTTTGTGGTTTTTGATTTACAATGTGAAGTTGTTGTGCCAGTTGAATCTTCCTTCTCAACACACATTTTTACACAGGTATGCATCAGTATATGCAAGCTCTCTTGTTCAGAAGCTCCGGGAAGATGGTATTTACATGAGACCTCTGGGAAACGTCATATATCTTATGTGTGGGCCTTGCACTTCTCCTCAGACCTGTCACCACATACTGGAGAAACTTTACAGAAGGCTTGAGGAGTTTGGCCAAGAACATAACTTTTGAATCATAAAGGAAGCTAATGGTGGATTGCTTTAACATTTTGTACTTTGAATTTCTATTTAAAGGCAGGTTTCCCTCGCCCCTCCTCCCTCCTCCCTCCTCTCGAGATAATATATATATATATATATATATATATATATATATATATATAATAATAATTAGTGTTCAGTAGGTTCTGTAAGACATTAATCTAGCTGCAAGAAATGACAAGTTCTAGAACTCAGAGAGAGAGAGAGAGTTCAACAATGGATAAGAATAAGATCGATTTGGTTAAGTTTATTTATTTGTCTACTTATTTAATCTTAAGTTCGTTGGAGAATCAAAGTGAGGGGATTTTGGCTTCGTAATTTTTTAAATTTAATTATGACCTAACCATGGTAATTATGGTAATTATGAAGTTAGAAGTTCGATTCTTGGTATTTTAAAGAAACGATACGTAAGTTTTTTTAAAAAATACTAATATAAATTATCAAGTAAAAATTGATGGTATCAAGTAAAAATTGATGGTATCAAAGTAAAAATTGATAACAAGAGAACACATATATTTAATAATTATTCTAACTCAATTTAATATTTTAAAAGATATTTATTAATTTAACAACATAATTTTTATGATAACAATATCATCCGTTCATTTATAGAAAATTGTATGCTAGTTTAAATGTTTTAAACAATAGGTATACGTAGAAAGGGTAATTTTGTTTCAAGTTGCAAATGAAAAGAAGAAGAAGAAGAGTAGTCTTAATTATTTATTTTATTTTATTTTATTTTCAGACAACCAACCATGTATGTGTATGTATGTGGTAGCATGTTTATTAAAAGAAATTTCAAAAATAACAAGGATGGATATAACTTTTCTAATGCAACATTAGGTGCGGCGTGCCCTTTTCTTCATCAAAAGAAAATTAAAAATAAAAAAAATCAAAGCTCAATGATTGGGGCAGGGCAGCCATCTGATCTAACACAGGCCTGGCCCTGGCCCGCAGCACGGAAAAACATTTCAGCCTTTTGCGTCACCCAAGCTAAACAAAACTGGGAAGTGACGTGGCAGCTGTTACATTGGCGGCCTTATGTGGCAAAATCAACGGCCGTGATCCCCTGATAGCGAAAGAGAAATAAAAGATGTGAGCAACAAAAAAAAAGACCACTACGTTTGAGCTGTTTTAGTCGTCAGAGTAGACTTTCTCTTCAATGTGAATGAAGACTGAAGATGATAGAGAAAGAAGCCTCGTAGACTAAATTGCTCGATCAGTATATATATATATATATATATATATATATATATATATATATATATATTTATCTTTATCTATAAATGTATATTCATATTATATTCATGTATATGTTTATATATTATTGTTTAGTTCGCAGCTAACGTACCAACTTGCCAGTTGGTTAATTAGGGGTTTTATGCCGTTCAATATTTGTGAAATTGAGGTTGAATTTTGGTCGATCTTTGAGATTGGTTGGGGAAATTGAGTGAATTGTGGGATTTCTGCTGCTGCTGGTGCAGATCTTTTGGATATATAGGGTTTCGGGAACTGGGCATAAATGCAGACTAGGTATATGGAAAGAACTAATTCTATGAGAGGGAAGCGGAGTTTGGAGAATGACGATAAGCAGCAGCCTGAGCGGAAGCGGCCGGCTTTAGCTAGGTATAAAATTTCTGTTGTTTTTACCCCTTTATGTTGAATCGTGTTGATCGTTACTACACAAAATATGGTTATGGGTTGGGTTGGAACATATAGTTATGGTTAAAAATTATATTAACCTATTAATCATTTTAATATTGTTATGGGTTATGAGTTTCATAAATATCTGATTTTGATAATGTATATACCCATTACTCCCAACCCAACCCAACCCCACCCAACCCCACCTCCACTACCATTAAAAAAAAAATAATATTATGTGATTATGTATATACCCCTTATCCCCAACCCAACCCAACCCAACTCAATTCAACTCAACCCAACTAAAAATAATAATATTAATTATGTGATTATGTATATACCCCTTACCCCCACTCCCACCCCTACCCCCATCCCCACCTACCTACCCACCCACGCACCCCACCCAACCCCTTGCCCCCACCCCACCACCCCCACTACCACTAAAAATAATAATATTATGTGATTATGTATATACCCCTTACCCCCACCCCACCCCACCCCACCCCACCCCACCCCACCCCACCCCACCCCACCCCACCCCACCCACGCACTCTACTCACCCACCCAACACTCCCTCCTAAAAAAATGATATTAGCGATTATGTATACCCCACTCACCCCTACCCCACACCCCAACCCCACCCCCACCTACCTATCCACCCCACCCCCACTCCACCCCACCCACCCACGCACCCACCCACCCACCCACCCAATACTCCCTCTCAAAAAATGATATTAAGCGATTATGTATACCTCACCCACCCCACCCACCCACCCACCCACCCACCCCCCCCACCCCACCCCCACCCCACCCCACCCCCCCCCCACCCCACCACTCTTTCCCAAAATAAATTAATATTAAGGGATTATGTATACACCACCCACCCTCACCCCAACCCACCCACCCATCCACCCAAAAAAAAAAATAATCGTGTTTAGTGCGATTCATTGAGAGAGAAGAGTGTAATTGAATAGAATATGGGTTGAAAAATAGTTAACCAGCTTAATTAATTATATTTGTTTTAAAAATATGAGTTCAAACTTTAACCAACCTGAATAAATAAAAATGGTTAACCGACCCATTTGGTTCCAGTTAATATGGTTTGACCCAACAGTTAACTACTTATATTGCCAGGTCTATTTTGTCATTATCCCTAAAGTTCTACGGTTTTGTTCTTCAGTTTTGAAATTGAGCTCAAATTTGATGGTCTACCACATGCCAAACTGTATTTGAAACTTACGCATACCCTTAAACTCGTGGTTTGAATGCAACACCTATTGTTGCATAATGTGTGTTCAAGTTCATTTTTTGTGGTAGTTACTGTTTATCAATATCTTCCCAATATTTTTTTGTCCAATTATACTATGTTAGTTCGCATGGAATTGGGGCTTGGGTGTTGGTTTTACTAGTCTGGGACGCATTCTGGAGTTTGGGATGTGTCTTTGCTGCTAATTGTGGTTCTTCCATTCTTTGTATCCACCAAAATTAATCTTCCTATAGAAAGTTAGGTTCTTGGTTCCTACATAACCAAAGGTACTGTGACTGAATATAGAATGCTCTCATTCTTTCCCGCTTTATGGTGCTAGTGACTGATATTCGTGTTGCTACAAAGCCATCAGTTCATAGAGTAACTAAAACACCAAAAAGGTGAGGGAGAAGGTTGGTCATATGAAAAAAAAGCAGCAACTCCCGATTCAGTTGCTACTATTGGTCTATGGACTATGATACAAGTTGCTGCTTCATAGTTATTTAGAATGATACAATAGATGGATTTCTTCCTTCAGATGTTGGTTGTAATCTTAATTATCATTTAAATCATATATAGTTTAAAAAAGTGTACTAAAAAAACATTGAATGTATAATATATTTGCATTAGCTCATATATATGTGGAAAGGGGAAGGGCTTCTGTTGATGATGCTTTATTAATTTTGAGTAGGTTGTTGGGCTGATTTTAAATATCTTTTTGGGTATGTGTAGGTTAGTTTGTGTAGTATTAAAGTTATTCTTCCTATATTTGTTATAGGGGTAGCGTCCCTTAGTGATGCTTACAGAACTTTTGTGAAAAACATACAATATATGGTAGTTGATTTACTTAATCACTGATTGAAGATCTTACCTCACAGATATGCACATGTCTTTGCCTTCTGTGTACTAAAACCTTCTTTATGTTAGGCTATCTTTGCATAAAGTGCCATATTTTGTTCTAAAGCATTTCTGTTAAGCTTTATGTTGGAACTTGTGACTCATAACATAGAAGCCACTGGAAAAGGCTAGTGAGGTTATTGCTTGAGTAGCGCTGGCGCGCGCCACGGAACACTTTGTGAACGTGAACGGCGGGGCATGGCCGGTCATGGATATTATTTTTTTCTCAGGTTGTTTTTGGAGGGACATTATGGGTAATTGAGACATAATGTGAAGTAGGGTTGTAATATGATTAGTAGGTATAAATACTATCTATTGTAAAGCCCTATGTAACCAAGGAATCATCAATATACAACAAGCCGTCTGTGGAGTACCCAAATTGGGGAACCACATAAATCTCTGTGTGTGATTCTTAATTCTCTATCGTTTGTGTGCGTGTGTGATCCTATATTCTAACACTTTAGTATCTTAAATGTCTTCCTAAAACTTAATGCCATTAACCTCCTTGGAAATATACCTCCTCTGTTGGCAACCTATTTTACATCATAGACTCCCTTATTTGCTTGAGTTCAACTTTTTATGCCATTAATTATTCTATGCATGTACATTGGTTACATCTCGATTAATACAAAAAAAGAAAAAGGGTCGTTTGCATTATTTTTGACGTAGAGATGTTTCATGCAGTGTAATTGTGGAAGCTTTGAAGGCGGATAGTTTACAGAAGCTTTGCTCGTCCTTGGAACCAATTCTACGCAGAGTTGTAAGATTAATATCTGTGTACTTTGCAGTTTGGTTACTTTCTTGGTAGTTTTTATGAAGGGTAACTCTGCCTTTATGCTTCTTTTATTAGCATGAGCTAATTTTCTTGTCACACATTTCTGATATTTTCTTGCACTATATTAACCACTCCAGTCCAACTGAAATCAGAACTTTATGTTGTTGCTATCTCTCCAACTCTTAAGATTGGGCTGGTAACTCCAACCAAGAGTTTGAGTGCCTTTTGATCCTTCTCATTTTCTATTATCAGGATTTGGTTTCACTGTTTTGCTGCTTTAGGTAGATGAATAAACAAAACCTGGAAGTTTTAAACTGAAATTTCTAAAAAGTATGAGTTTCTAAAAAGAACAATGATTGTTCTTAGATACTCCTTATTCCTTTTAATCCCAGATTATCAAGAATTATGTTTCTGTGGACATCTGCAGTTAACTCATGTTGGAATGGTTAATACATATAAATGACAAATCCAGAAATAGCGCATACAAACCCTGAACAAGAAATTTTTAAACGTATTTTTGAACCTATTTATTGTTCCAGTCACTTTCCTTTTGTGTAATTTAGGCCGTATTGAGAAAAGTGAATTTTCTTTGACAAATATATGTTGCACACTTGCACATTCATGTGCACTATATTTTTCTGAACTCCTCATCCCCAAAAGAAAGAAAAAATTTACCAAAAACCTTCCTACTGTCTCACATCCTACTGATGCTTTACAGGTTAGTGAAGAAGTGGAACGTGCTCTGGCAAAGCTTGGCCCTGCTAGACTTGGTGGAACCGGAAGGTTTGGATGTTACCGATTACTTAAATCCGTCATATAGGGGATTTTGTTATTGGAAAATGTTGGGTTAATCTTCATTAACCCTTCATTGTTATCAAATTAATTTCTGGTTATATGGGTGTTACAGAACACAGCAATTCCCTTATATTTTGCACTTACGTTTCTACCATGTATAAAACTCAAATAAGTGTAAACTAGTTTATGTAACCATAGATGTTTTTCTAGAAAAAGAAAAAAGAAAATTCGACATTCGACATTCCTGCATCCTATACCTATAACCAATTGTTTTGCCTCTTTTTTTTCTTCAACATTTCTTTCTAAAACTTTGATTCAGGTCTTCGCCTAAACGGCTTGAAGGGCCAGATGGCAGGAATTTGCAGCTGCAATTTAGGTCCAGGCTGTCTTTACCCCTATTTACTGGAGGTAAAGTTGAAGGGGAGCAGGGTGCTGCTATTCATATGGTCTTGGTTGATGCAAATACAGGACATGTTGTCACATTTGGACCTGAATCCACTGCAAAACTAGATGTTGTTGTTCTGGAAGGTGATTTCAACAATGAAGATGATGAAGATTGGACCCAAGAAGAATTTGAAAGCCATGTTGTGAAAGAGCGCGAAGGAAAGAGACCACTTTTAACTGGAGATTTACAGGTGACGCTCAAGGAAGGTGTAGGAACACTAGGGGAGCTTACATTTACTGATAACTCAAGTTGGATAAGGAGCAGGAAGTTCAGACTTGGACTGAAGGTTGCCTCAGGATATTGCGAGGGGATACGCATACGTGAGGCAAAGACAAAAGCTTTCACTGTTAAAGATCACAGAGGGGAATGTAGGCTGCTTTGTGTTAAATTCTATATGTCTGGTTAATGTTTTATCAGTTTATATTTATTTTTTATTGAATAATTATATTTTTTCTTTTTAACAGTATATAAGAAACACTATCCTCCTACTTTAAGTGATGACGTATGGAGATTGGAGAAGATTGGCAAAGATGGGTCATTCCACAAGAGGCTAAATAAATCAGGGATATTCACAGTTGAAGACTTTCTTCGTCTTGTAGTCAGAGATTCCCAGAAGCTAAGAACTGTACGTGCATGTTATTTAATTGGGGAATTAAGGCACTAATGCTCTATTTTTGTCTCCTGACGTGCTACTTTGGTTGCAGATTCTTGGAAGTGGTATGTCTAATAAAATGTGGGAAGCTCTCTTAGAGCATGCTAAAACTTGTGTTGTGAGTGGGAATCTTTATGTTTATTATCCCGATGATACAAGAAATGTTGGTGTTGCTTTCAACAATGTTTATGAGCTGAGTGGCCTTATAACTGGCGAACAATTTCAGTCAGCTGATTCTCTGTCTGACAGCCAGAAGGTAATTGACATTTTCCTTTTTATACCAGCCTCTAAAATATTCATTCTACTGATTTCATTAAATTGCATTAGAATATAAGTCCTACTGCATTGCTTTTTCGTACCTTTTGATATTATTAGAAAAATCCTCGTTGATATTGTATTATTGGCGTGCATATATTTTTCGATTATGTGTAGCAAGTACTTTTATCTTTGCTTTCATATAATTCTGGTTGGATTTCTAACATGGTAGAATAGTGTTCAAAATTCAAATTAGCATGGCTTCCTTTCGTATATTTACATTCTATGTGCTCACTGAGGTCACAGGTGAAAGTGGGTGTCAGAACATTTAATTCACATTGGCATAATAAATCCCAGATTTATTGCAACACATCTTTTAGTGTTTGCGGCACGGAGTTTAAGACTAGCTACAAATATATTTATATATTATATTTCAAGTACATAATATAACATTTTTAGTTATATAAATATAAATATATCTTTAGCACGTCTTAAACTCCATGCCACAAACACTAAAAGATGTGTTGCTATAAATTTGAGATGAAAGTAGTATATAAATATGGATTCTGGTTGGCTTCCAAGTCTTTCTTATGAAGTGGTCAGTTAGAGAATCATTATCAGGGGACATACAGTTATATATCTAATTATATGGATGAAGGATATTTATGTTTTAGATAGAATATAATTATTGGAAAATGAACACATTATTACTTTGATACTCTGGTGAAATTTTAGCTAGGGATTGGAATACTATATTTATTCTATAAGAATAATAGAATTGTTCCTACAGGTATACGTGGATACCTTGGTGAAGAAAGCATATGACAACTGGAACCAAATTGTAGAGTATGATGGCAAATCACTCCTGAGCTTCAAGCAACTTAAGAACACATCTCAAACTGAACTCCCAATGGGCCCAATAGATTATCCTAATGCTTTGGGTAATCAGATTCCTCCACCACGTTTTTCAGTTTCGGTTCCTTTGGAACCATCTACAGTGGATCCAAACTTGCTAATTTCAGGTAAGCAATTTTGCTCCTCTTCCCCTACATGCTTTGATACAAGTTGGTTATTTCAGCGGATTAACCATATTTTCCACTATACAGATATGAATGGAATAGGAATGTGCTGGCAAAATTCGATATTACCTTTTGTCAGCACTGATCTTTGAAACAATTTGAGTTCAATCATTAACACGTCCTGCAATTTCTCTCAACTGCAGTCTGCTTTAAGTGTGTATATATGTGTTCGTATATACTATATATATATATATATATATATATATAGAGAGAGAGAGAGAGAGAGAGAGAGAGAGAGAGAGAGAGAGAGAGAGCTAGTAGTTGGGGAAGGGTTCCAGAATTTGTTTGAGGCATTTAATTACAATTGTATTTTAGTTGCACTTGCAATCCATGAGTTAAGAAAGTTACTTCTGCATCAAATGGGTGGTTCTCTTCTGACTATGATGGACTTTTGATTGAAAGCATGATTTTAACTTTATCTAGTCATTAAGCAATTTAGAGACTTCATTTCAGCGGTGGTAAAAGTTAAAACTGCTGGAACAATGACAAAAGCTATTTTTACTCCAAAAGAAAGCTGAAGAATAGCTTCTGAGGTTTTCACTATGATTCAACTGTTGCCGTATCCCTATTAAAACTTAACTTATAAGAGAAATAGATTTCCAAGATAAGATATGAACCAATTCCTCGGAAGTTGTTTTTGTGGACTTCAAGAAGATGTTGGATCTAAAAGGCCCCTCTAGTGGAAGTATGGGGTATTACATCTTACCTTTCCCCAATAACTATTTGTTTGCCGTTTTATTTTTGGTTTGGTGGTGGGGGTGGGTGCCAATTCCGTCAGCCTAAGTTTTGAAACCGTAAAAATCTTTCCCTTGGGATCCAAACCTAGACCCTTGATCATAGTTTATGATACAGGCTGTAGTTTTAAAGAAGTAATAATTCAGAAATTTTAGAAGTTCTTGTCTTATGCTGTGAAATTCAAGTATATTTTCTACTAACCACTTTGACAAGAATTATAATTCTCCTCAGAGAGTTCAATCATTCTGCATGTTGCTTGATATGGAGTCGATGGCATTTATGCAACACATGTTTGTAGAACATTTTCTGGTGTTGATTTTGTTACCCAACTGTGAATATGGGTTGGATCTATTTCATGAAGATAGATATTATACTTGTGCTAATTGGCTGATGCTACAAATATAGACACCTTCCATGTGTTATGGCCTCAAGTGCATTCTTCTACATCATTAGAAGGCTAGTTTCACCTGTTAGGATGTCCCAATAAAACAAGAAAGTTATATGAGTTAAGCAGGGCTTTATGTCGCACTATATCTGAATTCCTGATTGTAGGTTAATAGTTGGGCACCCTGAAGTTATTGTTCACTTCGGTGCTGACTACATATTCATTTTGTTGATAATCTCTCTTTCTCTCTTTCTCTCTCACACAAACAAACACACGCACAAATACATGTTTTATATCTATTTTGATGACTGATAATATTGTACATTAGTTAATATTTTTGATTGCCTCAACAGATTCAGGTTATAATGACGGTCTGGCAACCAGATACCCAAGTCAGTCCCAGTATGCAAATTCAAGTTCCCGTGCTCAGTTCGATAGCGCTCCGTTTGCTCTACATGACCAGCAAATTAATAACTCTCACCAAATGCAGAGTACAAGATATGATAACAGGGTTGGACTGGCACTTGGTCCACCACAATCATCATCGTTTCAGCCACTCAACTCTTCTGTTCTTGCCCCTTTTGAAGACTGGTCCCAAAACCGGGACAAGGGTGTCGAGGACTTCATATCAGAGGAGGAAATTCGCATTAAAAGCAATGAGATGCTTGAGAACGAGGATATGCAGCATTTGCTTAGACTCTTCAGCATGGGAGGTCATTCCTCTGTTAATGGGGCAGAAGAAGGGTATGCTTTCCCATCCTACATGCCTTCACCATTACCAAATTTCAGTTTTGATGAAGATCGCAACCGTTCTGGAAAAGCTGTTGTGGGTTGGCTGAAAATTAAGGCAGCGATGAGATGGGGCTTCTTTATCCGTAAGAAGGCTGCTGAAAGACGGGCACAAATTGTAGAGTTAGAAGATGATTAATCTTCAGTTGAAAAATGTTGGTTGGGTAGTGGATGTTGACAGATCTTCATTGCTGCTGCAATTACTAATTTGACAGTTGTGGTGCTCTTCATCATTGAAAGATAACAAATGTTTTCATGTACAGTTTGTTGTCTGTAGAGAGTAACGTTTCTTGTTTATTTCTTTTGAACTTGGTTTGTGAATGATTATATAGGACCCAAATGTAATTGTGGATTAAGGACGTCTTTATGACTGATTTAGTTGGAATATTTGTGCTAGTTTGTAATAGTTGATCATTGTAAAAGAATTGAGTTATTATGTTAAGGTTACATTTGTTTTACTATATTTTGTAGCATAGACGGATGACGTATCAAAAACTCAAAGCTAGGACAAGTATATATCGACACACAACTCAAAAGTACATGTTAAAGGTATAGAGAGAGTGGTAACCTGGTTATTCATAAAATTTATAGCTACCTGAAGGGAAAGAAATTTGAGGTTCAATGCTGGTTTATGTGTGTAGCACTGGATTTTGTACTGTATTCCCTCTTTTGGCCCTCATTGTCAGATTGTGAGCTTTAAGTGTATTGGACGGTAGGGTTTGAGAGATCTCTCTGTATCTTCCGGTTCTGCTCCTAGTGGATTTCCAATTTTGATATTCGACATTAATCAAGGTATCCTGTCTTATGTTTCTTTGATTTTTGTTTTTGCCATAGTATATAGGGTTGTAGATTTCAGTTATTATTCAAAATAATCGAATTATAAATTTAATTTTCAATTATTTAATTATTCGTTAAGAATATTTCGATTTTCGATTATAAATTGTAACTAACAAATAAACTATTGGGTTCAGTATTGCACACCCCAAGTCCGGACAGACGGACATTCCTTGGGTTAACAGAGCCATTCGGCAATATACACGATGTGTTATTATTTAACATAATAATTAAAAAAACAAATGACCTTTACCATTTTAAGAGTCACGTAATATATTACTTACTACCAATTATCATCTATTTAATTACACACACATCTAATTATATATACTATTATCCGCGTAATCATGCATGTTACACGTGAGTGGCTGTGCATACATGTGCTTACGTGAGAAGTCATTCAGTTTTATTTAATTATTGTCGATATTTTATATAATCAATAATTGAGATGACATAGTTATTAATATTATTATTTACAATATTAACGATGTTCAGAAGTTACGCCAAGGAGAGGTTTGGTCACCTAATTGCGGCGCAATAGGAGAAATCCTTATTGAAAAGCCCCTCTTTTCTCAGGAACGACACGGTCGATTAATAGTGTGAATAATAATAATGATGATGAAGTTTTGCTTTATTAGTATTATTAATGTAATAAAGCAGAAAAACTTTTTATATAAAATGTAATACTTTTATAAAGTTATTCATTTTATTAGGCTAATAGTAAAATCTTTTTATATAAAATGTAATACTTTTATAAAGTTATTCGTTTTATTAGACAATAATTAGAATATATTATATTTTATTATGCATAGTATTTGCATAATAGTGCGATAGTGTTTCAGATAGTAAAATCTTTTTAAAAGTTATTCGTTTTATTAGATTATAAATAGAATATATTATATTTTATTGTAAACCAATCTGGACCGTCCGTTTAAAGTAATTCGATCTGGACCGTTCATGGATTGGTTACTATTCAGTCCATTCTTCTATAAATAGAATGTGACGTCCCCAAAACAGGTATACATCACCCATCTTGAGTCGCCAAAAATATGGTACAAAAATATAAAATACAACTTAATAATACAACTGTCGTGTAACATACGACAAAACATAAGTTGAGAGTTTAAACAAGAATATTGCCTTCTAGACAATATCTACTCTCAATGGAGTCCTCGTAGACAGCATACAAACTCAAATTCAGTTCTTATTACATTTATTGTCACACTATTTAACAGAATAGTGAGGACTACTAATGCTATCATCTGGACCATCACTCCGTTCCCCGACTCGTCCCAGCTATATTCTCATTTCCTGAAGAGAATAGTGAAGGAAAAGGTGAGCTCAACTAGCCCAGTAAGAAATATTATGACTAAGATAATGCAGAATAAATTATCATTAGTCTTTAACAATGTTAAACTGATAAAATACAGTCAAATATCATCTAGACCATCACTCCGTTCCCCGACTCGTCCCAGCTATATTCTCATTTCCTGAAGAGAACAGTGAAGGAAAGAGTGAGCTCAACTAGCCCAGTAAGAAATATTATGACTAAGATAATGCAGAATAAATTATCATTAGTCTTTAACAATGTTAAACTGATAAAATACAATAGACATCAAGTTTAACTGCAGCGGAATAAGCAATCCATTAGAAGAGTCAAGTAGAGAATAAAATCTACTATCTTCTATGATTTAAAAATGTTTTCATCAACTTTTATCGCTGAGACTCAGCTTAATAAATAAACCGCATCATCGAATCATCCCTGCACTACGGGTCAAGGATATTCATTAAATCATCAATGGTCATGACTATACCGAATAATCCTGGTCATAATCATACCAAGTCATCATCGCGCACGTAAAGCCAAAGATATACAACAAGAAAACCAATAATCAACAATCCATCTTTGCACGTAAGCCAAAGATATACAATTCAATAATCAACAGTCCATCTTCGCACGTAAGTCAAAGATAAATTTCATCACCATATAAGCATGAGGATGATGATAATGATATAAGCATTAATCAAACTAAAACAAGGATAAATATTAAAGACTTTAAATTTATCCAAATATTATCAACCACTCATAATCTAATATTATTAATATCATAATAATATTTTAATCACCTCTAAACTTATAAACAATTTATTTTAATTATTTACACTTTACCAAATAATACATTTAATTATTCAAAGAATGCCATAATCATAAGATTTTATCACCAATGATCAAATCCCTTATCAACAATCTACATATACCTTATATAGGATTTCCAAGCCATAAAATCCTATTTTTCAACTTTGTTACTTCACATAACATATTTAACTCATATATTTTTAACTAAACTATTTTCATGAAAAATATCAAATCAGTCCCAAAAATATTTCTTTTCTGGGATTTAGCAGAATATAGTCCCATAATGAACATATATTTTTCTCGGAATTTTTAAAATTCATTTACTATTTTTCAAAAATCAATTTCCAATTAATTCCTTAAGAAATTAGCTACCTCAAGTTTAACTCCAAAAATTCCCAAATCTTGACAGGATCTTACACATGTTAACGTGAGTCTCCAGTTTAAATTTCATGGTCATCGGAGTTATAGAACTCCGGTTATAGCATTTTTCGTCGGAAAAACCTAAATATTGAAATGGTCATAACTTGCTCATTTTAAGTCAGAATGAGCTCATTTTTGGACAGGAGGTACCTTATACCATATACTTTTATGTACCAAAAGGTCAGAATTTTTCTCATAATTTAAGTGGCTGAAACAACCCTTCTAAAATCTGAACAGTAGCATTTCGGTAATTTCTAGCTTTTGACTCATTTGCTAAAATCAGTCCACACGAAAATCTACAACACCTTTTTCAGTGATTCCACTTGGAGATGCTACAAAACTCATAGATCTAACTCTAGAACTTGACCACACTCAAAAATTCAAAATATAATAGGAGATACGGTCAATTGAATTTCATGTTCCATTTTCACCAAAATCTAATTTTCAACCCTTTGTGATTTCTAAGAAACTTTTATGTGTTCACATAATAACCAACATAACTCATCATAACACTTACTAATACTTCATATACCCATGATTTTCATCACTCCAAAGCTTTTATTATGACTCTCATCATAATCAACGTAACCAGATCATTTCCACAATTTAATAAAGAATGAATATAAAGGATCATTCACCATGCATGTGGTAATCCACATAAACAGGTTATTCCAACAGAATAATAAAGAATGGAATAACAAAAGGATTCACCATGCATGCGATAGAGACCGCATGCACGAGTTATTCCCAACCGAATAATAAATAATGGAATCAGTCCCGAAAACGCATCTGTGATATTTCGACGTAATAATAAATGCGGAATAATAAATAATGGAACTGTGTTCACAAGGCGTAGAACGCGCCGCATGGATATTAAGCTGAATAATAAATATGGAATAATAAATAATGGAACCAGTCCCCAGTAAAACGCATGCATGACGAGGATATTCAGCGTAATAATAAAGAATGGAATAACAATAGAATTTCACCATGTATGCGGTAGATTGCATAAACAAAGTTATTCCAACGTAATAATAAAAAAGCGGAACGTGTCAAAGTGAAATTACGCAAGATGTGATATTCCAATGTAATAATAAAGAATGAAATAATAGAAGAATTTCACTATGTATGCGGTATAGATAAACAAAGTTATTCCAACATAATAATACAGGATGGAATAATAATGGAAGAATTTCACCATGTATATGCAGACTTGCATATAAACAAAGTTATTCTAATATAATAATGAAGAATGGAATAACAACTCTTACGAGTATTGAAAGAAAGTAATTCTCTTCATGAATACTGAAAGAATAATACCCCTTACAGTACAACAAATAATATCCCTTACCTCAAAAAAAGCCGATCTTTGGAATAGTGAAATGGCGTTACTTTTTCTTCTTTATCTCAATAATTTTTCTCTATAATAAATGCTCTATAGCTTTAGTGAATTGGTGAGAAATGAAGAAAGAATTAGCTTCTATTTATAGGAAAATATAGTTTCGATAATTGCACGTTTTGGGGCTCGAAATATTACAGTACAATACCTCTAACTTTTCTTTCATTTTTAATTCAGTCATCCAAGTATTATCAAACTTGCACCACCTCCCCTAATAGTAAATAATGTGAATCAATAGTTCAATCATGTGATTCAATAGTTATAATCATGTGAAAATACAAATTACGGTATAGTACCTCCATCTATACCTCCATCTTTAATTTAATCATGCAAGTATCATCAATCTTGCACCAACTCCCCTAATAGTAAGTGAATATGACTCAATAGTAACTCGTGAATAGTAACTCGTGAATAGTAATTCGTGAATAGTACTCCGACACGAAAAGTGCCCTGTATACCCGATTGAACAATATAATCTCCAGACATCAATTATCATCGGATTAGATGTCGATTCTACTAACACAAATAATCCCAACATAATGGAACTATCAAATTTATCTTTAATCAACACGAACTTATTCATCATTAATATCATAACTCACAATATTTAATTGACCGTGTCGTTCCCGAGGAAGAGGGGCTTTCCAATAAGGATTTCTCCCTATTGGCGCGCAATTAGGTGACTAAACCTCTCCTTGATAGAACTTCTAGACATTGTAAATATTGTAATTTAATAATATGAATAACTTTTGTCGTCTCAATTATTGATTTAATAATATATCATATAACGCAGAAGATACTGTGACAATAATCGAATCAATAATATGAGAGATATGATGCAATAATTACTGTAGCAATAATTGAGTATAACTGAGTGACTTATCACATAAGCATCAATAACCAATACCGTGTGCTACTATGCAACCACGCGTATTACTGTACTTTTACTACCGAGTAGTTCAACAGTTTTAACGGTAAAACTTCCGCTGTTATTTTCATAAAAATAATTACGTCTGTTTTATTACTACGACAATACTTCCGTTAATGGGTTCACCAATGATTGTGCCTGGTCGCATCACGAATATTTTAAAAAAAGAATATTCACCACCAAACGAATATTTTATAACAATTTGCATACTTTGCAAAATTTATAAATACTACCCACAACTATAACATTATCTCAAATTCACACCATAATATTCAAAAAAATATTTCGAAAAATTTAAATCTTTATTCATAAAATTTGGGGTCTTACAATCTCCCTCCTTATGAAATTTTGCCTCGAAATTTACGACGCATACTGGGTATAGAAGAGATGAAGATACCTTGACTTCATTTCAGATTCTAACTCTTGAGGTATAACCTTTGAGTGTTGAATACGATCCTTCTTATTCAAGATTTTAACACGTAATTCCTTATACGTTAAATCTTCCGCTGTCTCGTTCGGTTCTAAATCAATAATGTGGTTCGGGTTGTCCACATATTTACATAACATCTGTACGTGATAAATGTTATGAACACGCAAATTATTTGGCGGTAAAACGAGTCTATAGGCCACAGTTCCTACTCGATCAAGGATTTCAAATGGGCCAATAAAATCGAGGGTTGAGATTTCCTCTTCGTCGATTCTTGCTTCTAGAATAACGCTCTCTTGAACCTTCTTTTTCACATTCATCAGCTCTGAGTATTTAGCTTGAGCAACTTTAACTTTATCGATTAAAGTCGATTCTACTCGTATATTCGTTATCTTCACGTGGGTTCGTATATTCGCATACGATCTTCTACTCAACGCGTCAGCTACCACATTCGCTTTTCCACGATGGTATTGAATGGTACGATTGTAATCTTCAACAGCTCGAGCCAACGTCTTTGGTGCACGTTACGTTCATTTTGGGTGAAGAAAAATATTTAAGGGTTTTACAAATGGGTTTTGTACTGGGGTCAATACAAAATTCGCTTTCACGCTCTGGGGTAAGTCAAGAAGTCTTCAAGAATACGTCAGAAAATTTATTAACGATAGAAATATCATTCAAAGCTGTAACCCTCATCCAAGACTTGGATAACACATGTAATGAAGGTTTCTCCTAACGGAGCTTCAACAGATAAGTCAAAGTCTAATTTCTCTAGAGTCAAATTTAAACATTGAACACAAGCAAGAGAGATAAAAGAATGGGTAGAACCGGTATCTAATAAGGTATAGACTTCGCCAGAATTTATTATTAACTAACCCATGCTAACTTCGTTCGGGTTACTCGCTTTTTGAAAAGTTATGAAAAACGCTCTTCTTGAAACTACCGACTTTGTTTTGTCCGTATCCGCCTTTGGTGCCACCGTCCCAGCTGGACTTGACTTTACTATATGACAAAATCGAGCTAAATGACCTTCTCTTCTTGAAATTTCCACTCCTATTATCTTGGCCATGATTACCACCGATGTGGTCACCATTCTTGGCATGATAATTTCCCCCACGATGGTCATCATTATTCCGACGGCCGTTGTCACCAGTACGATTATTATCGTGTTGTTGGTCGTTACCTTTTGATTTTGCTAACTCATTATCGCGCTCCAATAACTGAGCCCTATTCACAACATCTGAATATAAGCAAGGTTTATAAGAAATGAGGTATTGACGTATATCAGGTTTTAAACCTCTTAGAAACATTCGCGTCATTCGCTCCTCATTATCGACTAAATAGGATGCAAACCGGGATAACTCCGCAAACTTAGCCTCGTACTGCGATACGGTCATATTATTTTGCTCCATTGCTTATCTCAACATTTTCAGATGCCATTTTCAAACACTGTCACAAAACAAGGGTTAATTAACATAACACATATTATCCCTATACCCTGATCGACCAATTAAATACTAAATAAACTTAGTTAGGTCATACTAGCGAAGGAGTTCCCCGTCTCTCCCCTCCTAGTTCTTGCCTCACATCTCTACCAAGGATCATATCCCTAAGCTTTGATAACAACTGTGACGCCCCCAAAACAGGTATACATCACCAATCTTGAGTCACCAAAAATATGGTACAAAAATATAAAATACAACTTAATAATACAACTGTCGTGTAACATACGACAAAACATAAGCTTTGAGTTTAAACAAGAATATTGTCTTTTAGACAATATCCACTCTCAATGGAGTTCTCATAGACAGTATACAAATTCAAATTCAATCCTCATTACATTTATTGTCACACTATTTAACAGAATAGTGAGGACTATTAATGCTATCATCTGGACCATCACTCCGTTCCCTGACTCGTCCCAGCTATATTCTCATTTCCTGAAGAGAACAGTGAAGAAAAGGGTGAGCTCAACTAGCCCAGTAAGAAATATTATGACTAAGATAATGCAGAATAAATTATCATTAGTCTTTAATAATGTTAAACTGATAAAATACAATAGACATCAAGTTTAACTGCAGCGGAATAAGAAATCCATTAGAAGAGTCAAGTAGAGAATAAAACCTACAATCTTCTATGATTTAAAAATGTTTTCATCAACTTTTATCGCTGAGACTCAACTTAATAAATAAACCCCATCATCGAATCATCCCTGCACTACGGGCCAATGATATTCATTAAATCATCAATGGTCATGACTATACCGAATAATCCCTGGTCATAATCATACCAAGTCTATCTCTGCACGTAAGCTAAAGATATACAACAAGAAAACCAATAATCAACAATCCATCTTTGCACGTAAGCCAAAGATATACAATTCAATAATCAACAGTCCATCTTCGCACGTAAGTCAAAGATAACTTTCATCACCATATAAGCATAAGGATGATGATAATGATATAATCATTAATCAAACTAAAACAAGGATAAATATTAAAGACTTTAAATTTATCCAAATATTATCAACCACTCATAATCTAATATTATTAATATCATAATAATATTTTAATCACCTCTAAACTTATAAATAATTTATTTCAATTGTTTACACTTTACCAAATAATGCATTTAATTATTCAAAGAATGCCATAATCATAAGATTTCATCACCAATGATCAAATCCCTTATCAACAATCTACATATACCTTATATAGGATTTCCAAGTCATAAAATCCTATTTTCCAACTTTGTTACTTCACATAACATATTTAACTCATATGTTCGTAACTAAACCATTTTCATGAAAAATACCAAATCAGTCCCAAAAATATTTCTTTTCTGGGATTTAGCAGAATATAGTCCCATAATGAACATATATTTTTCTTAGAATTTTTAAAATTCATTTACTATTTTTCAAAAATCAATTTCCAATTAATTCCTTCAGAAATTAGCTACCTCAAGTTTAACTCCAAAAATTTCCAAATCTTGGCATGATCTTACACATGTTAACGTGAGTCTCCAGTTTAAATTTTATGGTCATCGGAGTTATAGAACTCCGGTTATAGCATTTTTCGTCGAAAAAACCTAAATATTGAAATGGTCATAACTTGCTCATTTTAAGTCGGAATGAGCTCATTTTTGGACAGGAGGTACTTTATGCCATATACTTTCATGTCCCAAAAGGCCAGAATTTTTCTCACAATTTAAGTGGCTGAAACAGCCCTTCTAAAATCTGGACAGTAGCATTTCGGTAATTTCCAGCTTTTGACTCCTTTGCTAAAATCAGTCCACACGAAAATTTATAACACCTTTTACAGTGATTCCACTTGGAGATGCTACAAAACTCATAGATCTAACTCTAGAACTTGACCACACTCAAAAATTCAAAATATAATAGGAGATATGGTCAATTGAATTTCATATTCCATTTTCACCAAAATCTGATTTTCAACCCTTTGTGATTTCTAAGAAACTTTCATGTTTTCATATAATAACCAACATAACTCATCATAACACTTACTAATACTTCATATACCCATAATTTTCATCAGTCCAAAGCTTTTATTATGACTCTCATCATAATCAACGTAACGAGATCATTTCCACAATTTAATAAGGAATGAATATAAAGGATCATTCACCGTGCATGTGGTAATCCACATAGAAAAGTTATTCCAATGTAATAATAAAGAATGGAATAATGAAGGATTCACCATACATGCGATAGAGAATCAAATGCAGAAAAGTTATTCCCAGCGAGTAATAATAAATAATGGAACCAGTCGGCCAGAACGCACGCATGTGTGATATTCGGCTGCGAGAATAATAAATATGGAATAATAAATAATGGAACCAGTCCAGTCCAAAAAGCGCATGACGTGATATTAAACGAGAATAATAAAGAATGGAATAACAACGAGAATTTCACCATGTATGCGTACTTGATAAACAGCGAGTTATTCCAATGAGAATAATAAAAAGCGGAACGTGTCAAAGTAAATTACATGCACGGCGACAAGATATTCTAATGAATAATAAAGAATGGAATAATAGAAGAATTTCACCATGTATGCGGTACTTCGCATAAACAGGTTATTCTAACATAATAATACATGATGGAATAACAGAAGAATTTCACCATGTATGCGGTACTTCACATAAACAGGTTATTCCAATATAATAATGAAGAATGGAATAACAACTCTTACGAGTATTGAAAGAAAGTAATTCTCTTCATGAATACGAAAGAATAATACCCCTTACAGGTACAACAAATAATATCCCTTACCTCAAAAGAAGACTGGATACTGGAATAGTGAGGAAACAAACTTCTTTTCTTCTTTCTCTCAATAATTTCTCTCTATAATAAATGCTCTATAGCCTTAGTGAATTGGTGAGAAATGAAGAAAGAATGAGCTTCTATTTATAGGAAAATATAGTTTCGATAATTGCACGTTTTGGGGCTCGAAATATTACAGTACAATACCTCCAACTTTTTTTTCATTTTTAATTCAGTCATCCAAGTATTATCAAACTTGCACCACCTCCCCTAATAGTAAATCATGTGAATCAATAGTTCAATCATGTGATTCAATAGTTATAATCATGTGAAAATACAAATTACGGTATAGTACCTCCATCTATACTTCCATCTTTAATTTAATCATGCAAGTATCATCAATCTTGCACCAACTCCCCTAATAGTAAGTGAATATGACTCAATAGTAACTCGTGAATAGTAACTCATGAATAGTAACTCGTGAATAGTAATTCGTGAATAGTACTCCGACACGAAAAGTGCCCTGAATACCCGATTGAACAATATAATATCCAGACATCAATTATCATCGGAATAGATGTCGATTCTACTAACACAAATAATTCCAACATAATGGAACTATCAAATTTATCTTTAATCAACACAAACTTATTCATCATTAATATCATAACTCATAATATTTAAAAACCAGGTCGTACCCAAGAAAGAGGGGGCTTTTCAATAAGAATTTCTCCCTATTGGCGCGCAATTAGGTGACCAAACCTCTCCTTGACAGAACTTCTAGACATTGTAAATATTGCAATTTAATAATATGAATAACTTTTGTCATCTCAATTATTGATTTAATAATATATCATATAACGCAGAAGATACTGTGACAATAATCGAATCAATAATATGAGAGATATGATACAACAATTACTGTAGCAATAATTGAGTATAACTGAGTGACTTATCACATAAGTATCAATAACCAATACGCAGTGTCTTTATGCAATTACGCCAGACATCGTACTTTTACTATCGAGTAGTTCAACGTTTTAAACAGTAAAACTTCCATAGTTATTTTCATAAAAATAATTATGTCGTTTTATTACTATGACAATACTTCCATTGTGGGTTCACCAATGATTGTGCCGTCGTACGGATATTTCCGATAAAAAAAATATTCGCCGACCAAACGAATATTTTATAACAACTTGCATACTTTGCAAAATTTATAAATACTACCCACAACTATAACATTATCTCAAATTCACACCATAATATTCAAAAAAATATTTTGAGAAATTTCAATCTTTATTCATAAAATTTGGGGTCTCATATAGAAGCTCATTCTTTCATTATTTCTTACGAATTCACTGAAACTATAGAGAGAGAAACTGTAGAGAGAATTATTCTTCTATCTTGAGCATATTTCTTTAGCGTTTAAGAAAGCTTTGAGCGTAGTGCAAGTTTCTTCAAGTATATCCCCGCCCTACCGTCAGAGTACTCTTCTTTATAAGGTAAGGGGTATTATTTTTTTCCATATTCTTGAAGAGAACTTCTGTTATTCCATTCTTTATTATTCTGTTGGAATAACCTGTATACGCGGTCTACCCTATACTTGGTGATTTCTGTTGTTATTTTATTCATTATTATTCTGTTGGAACATCTTGTTCATGCGTTATCTGTGGGACTGGTTAAAATCTTTATTATTCTGTTAGAATATCCCATGCATGCGTTTTACGTTGGACTCGATTCCGTTATTTATTATTACGTTAGAATAACTTTCTATGCCAAGCAATCGCATACATGGTGATTTGTTGTTATTCCATCTTTATTATTACGTTGGAATATCCGTCGGTGCGTCGATACGCTTTGACACAGTTCCGTTATTTATTATTACATTGGAATAACTTTTCGTACATGTGAAGTACCGCATGCATGGTGATTTCTTTTGTTATTCCATTCTTTATTATACTCATTGATTAAAGTTTTAACTTCTATACTCCATGAAATTGGTGGAATATCCTTGATATTTACGCTTCATCCAGTATCTTTTCGTGGAAATATTCTTCTGAGCATTCTTAAATTTTACTCTACAAAGAAGTATCATGTTGACAATTTGGACGTTATTAGTTCTGAATAAATTAATTCTTGAACTTGTTTTATTGAATTCTTATATCATTGTCATCATCCTCATATTTATATTTTGTTGAAAGTCATACGTGATCATGTAGTGCATAGATGGACTTGGTATTATGACGAGGATTATTGATTGTAATCATGACCGTAATGTTACAAATGATGTGGTAAAAGTCCTTATTGGCCCGTAGTGCATTGATGGACAGTTGTTGGCATGATCATGACCATTGATGAATACACGAATATCCTTGGCCCGTAGTGCATGGATAATTTATGGTTGTGATACTTATGAATATCCTTGGTCGTAGTGCAGGGATGAGGTGGATTATTTATTAAGATGAGTCTCAACGATAAAAGTGATGAAAACCTTTTAAATCATAAAAGATAGTAGATTTTATTCTCTACTTGACTCTTTTAATGGATTGCATGTTCCGCTGCAGTTAAACTTGATGTCTGTTATATTTTATCAGTTTAACATTGTTGAAGACTAATGATAATTTATTTTGCATTATCTTAGTCATAATATAACTTACTGGGCTAGTTGAGCTCACCCTTTCTTTCACTGTTCTCTTCAGAAAATGAGAACGTAGCCGGGACTAGTCGGGGAACGGAGTGATGGGAGTAGTCCTCACTATTCTGTTAAATAGTGTGTTAATAAATATAATGAGTACTTATTCTGAGAGTGGATATTTTCTAGAAGACAATGTTTGTATTAAAACTCATAGCTTTCTTGTTGTATATTAAAGATTGTATTTGTATTCTGTACCATGTATTTGGCGACTCAGAATAGGTGATGTATACCTATTTTGGGGGCGCCACACTTGGTATCAAAGCTTAGGGATATGATCCCTGGCTTAGATGTGAGACAAGAACTAGGAGGGGAGAGACGGAGAATTCCTTCGCTAATATGACCTACCTAAGTTTATTTTATATTTAATTGGTTGGTCAGAGTATAGGGATTATATGTGATATGTTAATTAACCCTTATTTTGTGGCAATATTTGAAAATGGCATCCGAGAATGTTGAGAACATCAATGGAGCACAGGAGACCATTGAGTCTCCACAGATCAATAATCAGGATAATGTGCATCAGGAAGGCGACAATCCTAATGCAAACAACAACACTGACCAAATGATGAACGATGGAATGTTCCGAGGCTTCATACAATTCTTGCAACATCAAAGAGAAGCGACTCTGCCCAAAATGCAGGTGGAAACACCGGCAACTCTCGGATGATCAACGCCAAACAGTTTAAGGAGTGGGACCACGGGAGTTTTTAGAGAGCCAAAATCACTTAAGGTGGAGAGCGTGGATAAAGCGGATCAACAAGATATTTGATGTCTTGGGATGCTCCAAGGAGCAAAAGGTTCCTTTGCCACCTTCATGTCATGGGCGGAGGCGATTCTTGGTGGGAATCTATAAAGCGTACTCAACCTGCCGCACTGAAGATGTCTTGGGAGAAGTTCCAAGAACTGTTCAACGACTAGTACTTTCTCGAAAGTATTCGTCACATGAAAGAGGTAGAGTTCATTAAACTGGAACAAAACAATATGACCGTGTCGTAGTACGAAGCCAAGTTTGCCGAGTTGTCCCAGTTTGCGTCCCATTTAGTTGATAATGAGGAGAGAATGACGCGACTGTTTCTAAGAGATTTGAAACCTGGGATACGTCAATATCTTATCTCTCATAAACTGTGTTTGTATTCAGATGTTGTTAATAGGGCTCAGTTATTGGAGTGCGATAATGAGTTAACCCAACTAAAAGAGAGCAACTGGCAAAATGATAATACCAGTGATAACAGTCATAGAAGCGGTGACAATAAGCGTGGAGGCAATCAATATACCAGAAATGGTAACCACTTCGGTGGTAATCATGACTAAAGTAATAAGAATGAACATTTCAAGAAGAGGATATTCAACAATGATGGAAAGACGTCAACATCAACACCTGTTGTTAAGGAAGGAGAACGACCACTTATCATACGCTTCAAATGCGGAGGGGAGGGATACATCAGTCCAAACTGTACGATGCCGTCCAAAGCATGTTATAATTGTGGAAGAGAAGGTTACCTAGCCCAATTTTGTCGTTCACCGAAGACAAATTCAGCTAGGATGGAGGCACCAAAGGACGCCTGTAAAAGTCAAAGCCCGAGAGTGCAAGGGAGAGCGTTTGTCGTGACCTCTCAGAAACCAAGGAACCCGAATGAGGTCATCACGGGTAAGCTTATCATAAACTCTAGCGAAGTATATACCTTATTTGATATCGGTTCTACCCATTCCTTTATTTCTCCTAATTGCGCTCAACGTTTAAATTTGACTCCGGAGAAATTGGACTTTGACTTATCTATTGAAACTCCGTTGGGAGAAACCTTTATTACATCCACTGTTTATAAGTCTTGTTTGGTTCAAATCGGTACCCTCACATTACCTGTCGATCTTATTTCATTAAAAATGCTTGCATTTGACGTAATTCTAGGGATTGATTGGTTAACTACTCATCATGCAAAAATTGATTGTTTTCGTAAGGTTGTTAGTTTTCATATTCCTAATCAACCTATTATGCGAATTCAAGCAACCAAACCATTAAAATCAATCACTCATGTCATGGATGTCAATGGCAACCCACGGTTGGTTATCGCTAAGCAGTTCAAGGAGCTAGGACCACCGGAGTTTTTGGGAAAGCCAGACCCACTTAAGGCAGAGACGTGGATTAAGCAGATCACCAAGATATTTGATGTCTTGGAATGCTCAGAGGAGCAAAAAGTTCCATCGCCACCTTTATGTTGCGTGAAGAAGCAGATCATTGGTGGGAATCTGTAAAACGTTCCCAGCCTGACGCACTCAAGATGTATTGGGAGAAGTTCCAAGAGTTGTTCAATGATAAGTACTTTTCCGAAAGTATTCATCACATGAAGGAGGTGGAGTTCATCAAGCTGGAGCAAAACAATATGATCGTGTCGCGGTATGAGGCTAAGTTTGCTCAGTTGTCTCGGTTTGCGTCCTATTTGGTCGATAATGAGGAACGAATGACGCGAATGTTTCTAAGGGATTTGAAACCCAATATACGTCAATACCTCATTTCTCACAAACTTTGTTTATATTCAGATGTTGTGAATATGGCTCAGTTATTAGAGCGCGATAATGAGTCAGCACAACCAAAAGGCAACAACCAACAACACGATAAAAATTGTACTGGTGGCAACTGTCATCGGAACAATGATAACCATCGTGGGGGAAATTATCATGCCAAGAATGGGAACCACTTCGGTGGTAATCATGGCCAAGATAATAGGAGTGGAAATTTCAAGAAGAGAAGATTTAACGATGATGGAAAGACATCAGCACCAACACCTATTGTTAAGGAAGGAGAACGACCATCGGTCGTATGTTTCAAATGCGGACAGGAGGGACACATCCGTCCAAACTGTACGCAGCAATCCAAAGCGTGTTTCAATTGCGGAAGAGAAGGTCACCTAGCTCGATTTTATCGTGTAGTGAAGTCAAGTCCAGCTGGGATAGTGATGCCAAAGGATGTCTCAGACAAGTCAAAGCCGGAAGTTTAAGTGAGAGTGTTTGTCGAGGAACCCGAACGAAGTTGTCACGGGTAAGTTAATCATAAACGCTTACGAAGTCTATACCTTATTCGATATCGGTTCTACCCACTCTTGTATTTAACCTAGTTGTGTTCAATGTTTGAACTTGGCTATTGAGAAATTAGACTTTGACTTATCTGTTAAAACTATGTTAGGAGAAACCTTCGTTACATCCATTATTTATAAATCTTGTTTGATTCAAGTCGACACTTTCACGTTACCTATCAATCTGATCTCTTTGAACATACTTGTCTTTGATGTAATTTTAGGAATTGATTGGTTAACTACTCATCATGTTTTTTCATAAGGTTGTTAGCTTTTATATTCCTAACCAACCTGTTATACGAATTCAAGCAACCAAACCACTAAAGTTAATCACTGTTATATCAAGCCATAAGTAAAGAGCCCCGATCCTTTTTTTGTTGAATTCCTTGTGTGGAATGCACCAAAGCCAGACTATCTGTAGGGGACGTCGTGAATAACGGTGGCAAGTTGATAGATATCAATGTGACGTGTTATCCAAGTCTTGGATGAGGGTCACAGTTTTGAATGATATTTCTATCATTAATAAATTTTCTGGCGTATTCTAAAGACTTCCTAGTCTACCCCTAGAGCGTGAAATCTAATTTTGTACTGACCCCAGTACAAAACCCCATTTCTAAAACCCTTAAATATTTCTTCAACTAAAATGAACGTAACATGCGCCAAAGATGTTGGCTCGAGCTGTTGAAGATTACGATCGTACCATTCAATATCATTGTGGAAGGAGCGAACGTGGTAGCTGACGCGTTGAGTAGAAGATCATATGTGTTTCGAGTGCGATGTTGTTAACACAAAGACCCATTTCATATAAATGATGAAGATAGAGTTAAAGACTCTAGGGACCTACGTGAAGATAACGAATATACGATTAGAATCGACTTTAGTCGATAAAGTTAAAACCGTGTAAGCTACATACTTAGAGCTGATGAATGTGAAGAAGAAGGTTCAAGAGGGCGTTATTCTAGAAGCAAGAATCGACGTAAGAGAGAAATCTCAACCCTCAATTTTATTGGCCCATTTGAAATCCTTGATCGAGTAGGGCGTGGCTATAGACTCGCTTTTACCGCCAAGTATGTGGCGTGTTCATAACATTTTTTACGTATCGATGTTACGTAAATATGTGGACGACCCGAACCACATTATTGAATTAGAACTAGACGAGATAACAGAAGATTTAACGTATGAGGAGATACGTGTTAAAATTTTGGATAAGAAGGATCGTATTCAACACTCAAAGGTTATATCTCAAGAGTTAGAATCTGAAATAAAGTCAAGGTATCCTCATCTCTTTGGCATACCAGGTACGTACGTAAATTTCGAGGGCAAAATTCCATAAGAATGGAAGATTGTGAGACTCCAAATTTTATGAATAAAGATTTAAATTTCTCGAAATATTTTTTTTTGAATATTATGGGGTGGATTTGATATAATGTTACAGTTGTGGGTAATATTTATAAATTTTGCAAAGTACAAAAGTTGTTATATAATATTCGATTGGTCAGAGAATATTCGTTTTAACATGAAATATTCGTACAACGGCACAATCATTGGTAGACCCCACAACGGAATTATTGTCGGATTGAGAAAACGACAAAAATATATTTATGAAAATAACGGCGGAAGTTTTTACTGTTAAAGCTGTTGAACTACCCATTAGTAAAAGAAAGAATGTCTGGCGTGGTTTGCATAGTAATACGGTATTGATTATTGATCTTACGTGAGAAGTCACTCGGTTTTGTTCAATTATTGCTATATAGTAGTTCTTTGCATAGTATCTCACGTTATTGGATTGATTCTTGTCGATTGTTATATATATATATATATATATATATATTATATATGAGTTTTATTTTATTAGTATTATTAATGTAATAAAAGCAGAAAAGCTTTTTATATAAAACAAAATACTTTTATAAAGTTATTCATTTTATTAGGCTAATAGTAAAATATTTTTATATAAAAGCAGAATAATTTTATAAAGTTATTTGTTTTATTAGACAATAATTAGAATATATTATATTTTATTATGCATAGTCGCAATATAGTACTGTGATAGTGTTTTATATAGTAAAATCTTTTTATATAAAGCAGTACTTTTATAAAGTTATTCGTTTTATTAGATTATAAATAGAATATATTATATTTTATTTAAAAGATTTTGTTTTATTAGAATATTTTATTAAATCAATCGGATATGATCCGTCTGTTTATAAGTAAATCAATCTAGGCTGATTCATAGATTGGTTCTTATTCGATCCATTCTTCTATAAATAGAAGCTCATTCCTTCATTATTTCTTACGAATTCTTTGAAACTCTAGAGAGAAAGCGTAGAGAATTCTTCTTCTATAATCTTGGCGTATTTCTTTAGCGTTTAAGAAAGCTTTGGCGTAGTGCAAGTTTCTTCAAGTATATCCCCGCCTACCGCTTGAAAGTACTCTTTCTTTATAAGATAAGGGATATTATTTATTGTACTCGTAAGGGTATTATTTCTTTCGTATTCATGAAGAGAACTTCTGTTATTCTATTATTTTTTTATTACATTGGAATAACTTTTATATCTGTGATCTACCCTATAATTGGTGAAATTCTTTTGTTATTCCATTGTTTATTATTACATTGGAATAACACATGCATGCGTTCTGTGGGACTGGTTCCGATTTTATTATTACGTTGGAATATCACATGCATGCGTTTTTTTAGGGACTGGGACTGATTCCGTTATTTATTATTACATTGGAATAACTTCTATCTATGCCAATAACGCATGCGTGGTGATTTCTGTTGTTATTCCATTCTTTATTATTCTGTTGGAATATCCTGTCGGTGCGTATTACGCTCGACTGGTTCCGTTATTTATTATTCTGTTGGAATAACCTGTATATGTGAAGTATCGCATGCATGGTGATTTCTTTTGTTATTCCATTCTTTATTATACTCGGTTGGTTAAAGTTTTGACTTTATACTCCATGAAATTAGTGGAATATCCTTGATATTTGCGCTTCATCCGATATCTTTTCATGGAAATATTCTTACGAGCATTCTTAAATTTTTACTCTACAAAAAAGTATCATGTTGACAATTTGGGACGTTATTAGTTCTGGATAAATTAATTTTTGAACTTGTTTTATTGAATTCTTATATCATAGTCATCATCCTCATGTTTATATTTTGTTGAAAGTCATCGTGGCACTGTAGTGCATAGATGGACTTGGTATGATTATGACGAGGATTATTCGGTATAATCATGGTAGTAATGTTACAAATGATGTGGAAAAAGTTCTCATTGGCTCGTAGTGTATTGATGGATGAGTTTTGGTATGATTATGGCTATGGATTCTCTTGACGAAGGAGCAAAGATAAATTTTTTATGGCATGATCGGGGATCATTGATGAAAACATAATTATCTTTGGCCTGTAGTGCATGGATAATTTGTGGTCGTGATATTAAATAATATCCTTGGCCTATAGTGTAGGGATGATTTGATGATGTGGATTATTTATTAAGCTGAGTCTCAGCGATAAAAGTGATGAAAAACCTTTTAAATCATAGAAGATAGTAGATTTTATTCTCTACTTGACTCTTTTAATGGATTGTTTGTTCCGCTGCAGTTAAACTTGATGTCTATTGTATTTTATCAGTTTAACATTGTTGAAGACTAATGATAATTTATTCTCGCATTATCTTAGTCATAATATTTCTTCTTGGGCTAGTTTGAGCTCACCCTTTCTTTCTTTATTCTCTTTGAAATGAGAATATATTTGGGATGAGTCGAGGAGCGGAGTGCGGTCCGGATGATAATATTAGTAGTCCTCTCACTATTACATTAAATAGTGTGACAATAAATGTAATGAGGACTCCTTTGAGTGTGGATATTGTCTAGATGACAATATTCTTATTTAAACTCTCGATTTATGTTTTGTCGTATTATTTACACGATATTTGTATTATTAAGTTGTATTTGAATTTTGTACCATGTATTTGGCGACTTAAGATGGGTGATGTATACTGTTTTTGGGGCGCCACGGTTTGGTATCAAAGCTTAGGATATGATCCCTGGTGAGATGTGAGACAAGAACTAGGAGGGGAGAGACGGGGAATTCCTTCGCTAGTATGACCTACCTAAGTTTATTTGGTATTTAATTGGTCGATCAGAATATAGGGATAATATATAATATGTTAATTAACCCTTGTTTTGTGGCAGTATTTGAAAATGGCATCTGAAAATGTTGAGATAAGCAATGGACCACAGGAGACCGTTGAGTCTCCACAGATCAATAATCAGGACAATGTGCAACAAGAAGGCGATAATCCTCCTGTAAACAACAACACTTATCAAATGACGAACGATGGTACGTTTAGGAGCTTTTTAGAATTTATGCAACACCAAACGAGAGAGACTCCTGTTCATAATGCATGTGGAAACAATGGCAACCCACGGTTGGTCACCATTAGCAGATTCGAGCTGGGACCACCGGAGTTTTGGGAAAGCGGACCCACTTAAAAGGTTGAGGCGTGGATTAAGCAGATCACCAAGATATTTGATGTCTTGGAATGCTCAGAAGAGCAAAAAGTTCTATCGCCACCTTTATGTTGCGTGAAGAAGCGGATCATTGGTGGGAATCGTAAAAGCGTACCCGACTGGCCGCACTCAAGATGTCTTGGGAGAAGTTCAAGAGTTGTTCAACGACAAGTACTTTCCGAAAGTATTCGTCACATGAAGGAGGTGGAGTTCATCAATTTGGAGCAAAACAATATGGCCAGGTGTCGCGATATAAGGCTAAGTTTGCTCGGATTGTCTTGGTTTTTGCATCCCATTTGGTCGATAATGAGGAAGCGAATGACGCGAATATTTCTAAGAGTTTGAAACCCAATATACGTCAATACCTCATTTCTCACAAACTTTGTTTATATTCGGATGTTGTGAATATGGCTCAGTTATTAGAGCGCGATAATGAGTCAGTACAACCAAAAGGCAACAACCAACAACACGATAAAAATTGTACTGGTGGCAACGGCCATCGGAACAATGATAACCATCATGGGGGAAATTATTATGCCAAGAATGGTAACCACTTCGGTGGTAATCATGGCAAAGATAATAGGAGTGGAAATTTTAAGAAGAGAAGATTTAACGATGATAGAAAGACGTCAACACCAACACCTGTTGTTAAGGAAGGAGAACGACCATCGGTCGTATGTTTCAAATGCGGACATGAGGGACACATCCGTCCAAACTGTACGCAGCAATCCAAAGCGTATTTCAATTGCGGAAGAGAAGGTCACCTAGCTCAATTTTGTCGTGTAGTGAAGTCAAGTCCAGCTGGGATAGTGATGCCAAAGGATGTCTCAGACAAGTCAAAGCCGGTAGTTTAAGTGAGAGTGTTTGTCGAGGAACCCGAACGAAGTTGTCACGGGTAAGTTAATCATAAACGCTTACGAAGTAGTCTATACCTTATTCGATACCGGTTTTACCCACTCTTGTATTTCACCTAATTGTGTTCAATGTTTGAACTTGGCTATTGAGAAATTAGACTTTGACTTATCTGTTAAAACTATGTTAGGAGAAACCTTCGTTATATCCATTATTTATAAATCTTGTTTGATTCAAGTCGACACTTTCACATTACCTATCGATCTGATCTCTTTGAACATACTTGTCTTTGATGTGATTTTAGGAATTGATTGGTTAACTACTCATCATGCTTTTTCGTAAGGTTGTTAGCTTTTATATTCCTAACCAACCTGTTATACGAATTCAAGTAACCAAACCACTAAAGTTAATCACTGTTATATCAAGCCATAAGTAAAGAGCCCCGATCCTTTCGTTGCTGACTTCTTTGTGTGGAATACACCAAAGCCAGACTATCCGTAGGGGACGTCGTGAATAACGGTGGCAAGTTGATAGATATCAATGTGACATGCTATCCAAGTCTTGGATGAGAGTCACAGTTTTGAATGATATTTCTATCGTTAATAAATTTCTTGGCGATATCAAGACTTCTGTCTACCTCAGGCGTGAAATCAAATTTTGTACTGACCCAAGTACAAAACCCTATTTCTGAAACCCTTAAATATTTCTTCAACTAAAATGAACGTAACATGCGCCAAAGATGTTGGCTCGAGCTGTTGAAGATTACGATCGTACCATTTAATATCATTGTGGAAGAGCGAACGTGGTAGTTGACGCGTTGAGTAGAAGATCATATGTGTTTATGAGTGCGATGTTTTTAACATAAAGACCCATTTCGTATAAATGATGAAGATAGAGTTAAAGACTCTAAGGACCTACGTGAAGATAACGAATATACGATTAGAATCGACTTTAGTCGATAATGTTAAAACCGTGTAAGCTACATACACAAAGCTGATGAATGTGAAGAAGAAGGTTCAAGATGGCGTTATTCTAGAAGCAAGAATCGACGAAGAGAGGAAATCTCAACCCTCGATTTTATTGGCCTATTTGAAATCCTTGATCGAGTAGGAACTATGGCCTATAAACTCGTTTTACCGCCAAGTATGTCGCGTGTTCATAACGTTTTTTACGTATTGATGTTACATAAATATATGGACGACCCGAACCACATTATTGAATTAGAACTAGATGAGATAGCAGAAGATTTAACGTATGAGGAGATACGTGTTAAAATCTTGGATAAGAAGGATCTTATTCAACACTCAAAGGTTATACCTCAAGAGTTAGAATCTGAAATAAAGTCAAGGTATCCTCATCTCTTGACGATACAGTGTACGTGCACGTAAATTTCGAGGGCAAAATTTCATAAGAAGGGAGATTGTGAGACCCCAAATTTTATGAATAAAGATTTAAATTTCTCAAAATATTTTTTTTGAATATTATGGTGTGGATTTGATATAATGTTATAGTTGTGGATAATATTTATAAATTTTGCAAAATGCATGATTGTTATATAATATTCGATTGGTCGAGGAATATTCGTTTTAATAGGAATATTAAATAAATGCACACAATCATTGGTAGACCCACAACGGAATTATTGTCGGATTGAGAAAATGACAAAAATATATTTATGTAAATAACTACGGAAGTTTTACAGTTAAAAGCATTGAACTCTACCGTTAGTAAAAATACGATGTCTGGCGTGGTTCCATAGTAGTACACGGTATTGATTATTGATGTTTACGTGAGAAGTCACTCAGTTTTGTTCAATTATTGCTATAGTAGTTGCTGCATAGTATCTCACGTTATTGGATTCAATTCTTGTCGATTGTTATATATATATATATATATATATGAGTTTTGTTTTATTAGTATTATTAATATAATAAAACAGAAAAGCTTTTTATATAAAACAGAATACTTTTATAAAGTTATTTATTTTATTAACAATAATTAGAATATATTATATTTTATTATGCATAGTGTTGCATAGTATTTTGCATAATAAAATCTTTTATATAAAACAGAATACTTTTATAAAGTTATTCATTTTATTAGATTATAAATAGAATATATTTTATTTTATTTAAAAGATTTTGTCTTATTAGAATATTTTATTAAATCAATCTAGACCGACCATTTAAAAGTAAATCAATCTGGACCATTCATGGATTGGTTACTATTCAGTCCATTCTTCTATAAATAGAAGCTCATTCCTTCATTATTTCTTACGAATTCACTGAAACTCTAGAGAGAGAAAATGTAGAGAGAATTCTTCTTCTATAATCTTGAGCGTATTTTTTTAGCATTTAAGAAAGCTTTGAGCGTAGTGCAAGTTTCTTCAAGTATATCCCCTCCCTACCGTCGGAGTACTCTTCTTTATAAGGTAAGGGATATTATTTATTATACTCGTAAGGGGTATTATTTCTTTCGTATTCATGAAGAGAACTTCTGTTATTCCATTATTTTTTTATTACATTGGAATAACTTTCCGATATCTGTGATCTACCCTATAATTGGTGAAATTCTTTTGTTATTTCATTCTTTATTATTACATTGGAATATCACATGCGTGCGTTATTTATTTGGACTGGTTAGATTTTTTATTATTCGTTGGAATATCCTATCTTTGCGTTTTCTGTGGGACTGGTTAGTTATTTATTATTCTATTGGAATAACTTTTATACATCTTTAAATCCGCATGCATGGTGATTTACATTGTTATTCCATTCTTTATTATTACATTGGAATATCCATCGGTGCGTATTACTTTTGACCTAGTTCCGATTATTTATTGTTACATTGGAATAACTTGTATGTCGCCAAGCACCGCATGCATGGTAATTTCTTTTGTTATTCCATTCTTTATTATACTCAGTTGGTTAACGTTTTGACTTCTATACTCCATGAAATTAGTGGAATATCTTTGATATTTGCGCTTCATCCAGTATCTTTTCATGAAAATATTCTTCTGAGCATTCTTAAAATTTACTCTACAAAGAAGTATCATGTTGACAATTTGGACGTTATTAGTTCCTGGATAAATTAATTTTTGAACTTGTTTTATTGAATTCTTATATCATTGTCATCATCCTCATGTTTATATTTTGTTGAAAGTCATACGTGGCATTTTGTAGTGCATAGATGGACTTGGTATGATTATGACCGAGGATTATTCGGTATAATCATGGTAGTAATGTTACAAATGATGTGGAAAAAGTCCTCATTGGCCCGTAGTGTATTGATGGGCGGTTTTGGTATGATTATGGCTATGGATTCTCTTGCCGAGGAGCAAAGATGAATTATTTTATGGCATAATCGGGGATCAGTTGATGAAAACACAATTATCTTTGGCCGTAGTGCATGGATAATTCATGCTCGTGATACTTAAATAATATCCTTGGCACGTAGTGCGGGGATGATTTGATGATGTGGATTATTTATTGTTGAGTCTCGGCGATAAAAGTGATGAAAAATCTTTTAAATCATAGAAGATAATAGATTTTATTCTCTACTTGACTCTTTTAATGGATTATTTGTTCATTGCAGATTAAACTTGATGTCTATTGTATTTTATCGGTTTAACATTGTTGAAGACTAATGATAATTTATTACGCATTATCTTAGTCATAATATTTCTTCTTTAGGCTAGTTGAGCTCACCCTTTCTTTCACTTTATTCTCTTCGTGAAATGAGAATATAGTTGGGATGAGTGGGGAGCAGAGTGATGGTCCGGATGATAGCATTAGTAGTCCTCATTATTACATTAAATAGTGTGACAATAAATGTAATGAGGACTCCTTTGAGTGTGGATATTGTCTAGATGACAATATTCTTATTTAAACTCTCGAGTTTATGTTTTGTCGTATTATTTACGACAATTTGTATTATTAAGTTGTATTTGAATTTTGTACCATGTATTTGGCGACTCAAGATGGGTGATGTATACCTGCATTTTGGGGGCGTCACATTATTAAATCCTAGTACTTCTCCTTGGGGTGCTCTCGCTCTATTCAGTGTGAAGAAGAAAGATGGGAGTATGCGACTTTGTATTGATTATCGGGAGTTAAATCAAGTCACCATCAAAATAGGTACCCATTGCCACGTATTGATGACTGTTTGACCCGATTAAGGCGCCAAATTCTTTTTAAAATTGATCTTCGTTCGGATATCGCCAAATAAAGATTAGAGCAGATGACATTCCAAAGGCAAACTTTCGAGAACTAGAGTGCGGGCATTATGAATTCTAGTCATATCTTTTGGATTGACTAATGCTCCTCTTTGCCTTCATGGATATGATGAACCAAGTATTCTAGGAATATTTGGATCACTTTGTGGTTGTCTTTATTGATGACATCCTTATTTATTCCAAAAGTCGTGAAGATCATGAACACACTTGAGGTCGATACTCCAAAAGCTTCGTGAATATAAGCTTTATGCCAAGTTGAAGAAATGCAAGTTCGGCTCGAGAAGTAGCATTCCTTGGGCGCGTGGTATCAAGTCATGGAATATCTGTTGATGACGCGAAAGATTGAAGCCATTCAAAGCCGGGAACAACCTAAATCAATGGTGAAGACGTAGCTTTCTCGGCTTATTTGGTTATTATCGGAGATTAAGTAGAAGGGTTTTCTCGAATCGCTACTCCATTAACTCAGCTGACTCAAAAAGATACAAAATTCGGTTGGAGTGAGGAATGTGAGAAGAGTTTTCAAGAACTCAAGAGAAGACTCATTTCAGCACCTGTTCTGACAATACCATCTGACTCGGAGGGATTTGTCATCTACAGTGATGCTTCAGGAAAAGGGTTAGGATGTGTTCTCATGCAACATGGGAAAGTCATAGCCTATGCCTCTCGACAACTCAAAGAATATGAGAGGAATTATCCTACTCATGATCTAGAGTTGGCAGCTGTTGTTTTCACACTTAAAATTTGGATGCATTACTTGTATGGGGAGAAAGTGGAGATCTTTACGGATCATAAAAGCCTCAAATATTTCTTCACCCAAAAGGAACTCAACATGCGACAGCGACGTTGGCTTGAACTATTGAAAGATTATGATCATACCATCCAATATCATCCTGGAAAAGCAAACATGGTAGCTGACGCATTGAGTAGAAGATCATATGCGGGTACGAGTGCGATATTGTCAACGCAAAGGCCCATTTTGTATGACTTGCAAATGATGAAGATAGAGATAAGAACTCCAGGGACCCACGTGATGATGGCGAATATACGAGTAGAACCGACTTTAATCGATAAAGTTAAAGCTTCTCAAGCTACAGACCTGGAGATGATGCATATGAGGAAGAAAGTACAAGAAGGTGCTATATGCGAAGCAAGAATCGATGAAGAAGGAATACTTGAGTCAACTCCGGACTTTGTGTTCCTAATGAATACGATTTAAAGTATAAAATCATGATGGGGCGCACAACACACAGTTTGCAATCCATCACTGGGAGTACCAAAATGTATCATGATCTTGACATACATTTTGGTGGGGGGGATATAAGAGAGAGAGATAGTATTTGTTTATCTCAAGGTGTTTAAACATTGTCAACGAGTCAAGCGGAGCATTAAGTACCAAAAGGTCCATTGCAACCACTTGAAATTTCAGAATGGAAGTGGGAGCACATTACAATGGATTTCGATTCTTTGGTCTTCCCAAGGTTTCTCAGGGTATAGATGCAACTTGGGTCATTGTTGATAGATTGACCAAGTCTCGCTCATTTCTTACCTATCTGAAACTTATACACTTGAACGTCTTGCTTGTATGTACATAAACGAGGTCGTAAGATTGCATGGTATGCCAGTATCCATAGTTTCTGATCGAGACCCAAGATTCACTTCACGATTTTGGGTTAGGTTGCAAAAAGCTATGGAGCGCGGATTTACGATTTAGTTCAAAGATATCATCCTCGAGACGGACGAATAATCGAGAGGACTATTCAAACTCTTGAAGATTTATTAAGACTCCGTGTCCTTGACTTCAAGGGAAGTTGGGACAAGTTCTTACCATTGCTGGATTTTTCCTACAACAACAGTTATCAAGCAAGTATTGGTATGGCTCCATTCGAAGCGTTGTATGGAAGAAATTGTCGTTCTCCAGTATGCTGGGATGAGGTGGGTGAAGCAACGTTGTTGGGACCAGAGTTAGTACGTATGACTACGGAAAAGATACAAACGATCCGGCAACGTATAAAAACCTCCAAAGATCGACAAAAGAGTTATGTTGATCTTTATCGAAAGGACGTGGAATTCGATATTGGAGATCATGTGTTGTTACGTGTTGCTCCATGGAAAGGAGTTACGAGATTTGGAAAGAGAGGAAAGCTCAATCCTCGATTCATTGGCCCATTTTAATCCTCGATCGAGTAGGGATCGTAGCTTTATAGACTCGCTTTTTCCGCCAAGTATGTCTCACGTTCATAACATTTTTTATATATCCATGTTACGTAAATATGTGAAAGACCCGAACCACATTATTGAGTTAGAACCGGATGAAATAGCGGAAGATTTAACGTATGAAGAGGTTCCAGTTCATCTTGGATAAGAAGGAACATATTCTACGCTCCAAGGTTATACCTCAAGTCAAAGTTTTATGGAGGAACCACGATGTTGAGGAAATGACCTGGGAGTTAGAATTTGAAATGAAATCAAGGTATCCTTACCTTTTCGACATACCAGGTACATACCCTAATTTCGAGGGCGAAATTTCATAAGAAGGGGAGATTGTAAGACCCCAACTTTTATGAATAAAGATGAATTTTCTATAATTATCATTTTTAAATATTATGAATGAATTTGATATAATGTTATAGTTGTGGGTAATATTTAGAAATTTTGCAAAGTATGCAAGTTGTTTATAATATTCGATTGGTCGGGGAATATTCGTACGACGACTCAATCATTGGTGGACCCCACAACGGAATTATTGTCGAATTGAGAAAACGACAAAAATATTTTTATAAAAATAACGGCGGAAGTTTTACCCTTAACTGTTGAAACACCCGATGCTAAAAGTACAGGAAAACGCGTGGTGGCATAGTAGCACACGGTATTGATTATTGATGCTTACGTGAGAAGTCATTCAGTTTTATTCAATTATTGTCGATATTTTATATAATCAATAATTGAGATGACATAGTTATTAATATTTTTATTTGCAATATTAACGATGTCTAAAAGTTCTGTCAAGGAGAGGTTTGGTCACCTAATTGCACGCCAATAAGGAGAAATCCTTATTGGAAAGCCCCCTCTTTTCTAGGAACGACCTGGTCGATTAATAGTGTGAATAATAATAATGATGATAAAGTTTTGCTTTATTAATATTATTAATGTAATAAAACAGAAAAGCTTTTTATATAAAACAGAATACTTTTATAAAGTTATTCGTTTTATTAGGCTAATAGTAAAATCTTTTTATATAAAACAGAATACTTTTATAAAGTTATTCGTTTTATTAGACAATAATTAGAATATATTATATTTTATTATGTATAGTATTTGCATAGTGTCTGCATAGTGTTTGCATAGTAAAATCTTTTTAATAGTTATTCGTTTTATTAGATTATAAATAGAATATATTATATTTTATTGTAAACCAACTGGACCGTCCGTTTAAAGTAAATCGATCCGGACCGTTCATGGATTAGTTCTTATTAGATCCATTCTTTTATAAATAGAATGTGCGCCCCAAAAAACAGTATACATCACCCATATTGAGTGCCAAAACATGGTACAAAAATATAAAATACAACTTAATAATACAACCTGTGGTGTAACATCTTTACAAAACATAAGTTGAGAGTTTAAACAAGAATATTGCGCTTTCAGACAATATCCACTCTCAATGGAGTCCTCATAGGCATGACATACAAACTCAAATTCAGATCCTCATTACATTTATTGTCACACTTTATTTAATGAATAGTGAGGACTACTAATGCTATCATCATCCGGACCATCACTCCGGTTCCCGAGCTCGTCCCACTATATTCTCATTTCTCGAAGAAGGCGGTGAAGGAAAATGTGAGCTCAACTAGCCCAGTAAGAAATATTATGACTAAGATAATGCAGAATAAATTATCATTAGTCTTTAACAATGTTAAATTGATAAAATACAGTCAATTATCATCTGGACCATCCGTTATTTATTATTACATTGGAATAACTTTGCACATACATCGCAATCTGCGCATACATAGTGATTTCTTTTGTTATTCCATTCTTTATTATACTCAGTTGGTTAAAGTTTTGACTTCTATACTCCATGAAATTGGTGGAATATCCTTGATATTTACGCTTCATCCAGTATCTTTTTGTGACGCCCCCAAAATAAGGTATACATCACCCATCTTGAGTTGCCAAATACATAGTACAAAATACAAATACAAACTTAATTATACAACTGTCGTGTAACATACGACAATACATAAACTGAGAGTTCTAATAGGAATATTGTCATCTAGACAATATCCATACCCAAGGAGTCCTCATTATATTTATTGTCACACTATTTAACAGAATAGTGAGGACTACTAATGCTATCTTCTGGACCATCACTCCTTTCCCCGACTCATCCCAGCTATATTCTCATTTCATGAAGAGAACAGTGAAAAAAAGGGTGAGCTCAACTAGCCCAGTAAGAAATATTATGCCTAAGATAATGCAGAATAAATTATCAATAGTATTCAACAATGTTAAACTGATAAAATTCAATAGACATCAAGTTTAACTGCAGCGGAATAAGCAATCCATTAGAAGAGTCAAGTACAGAATAAAACCTACTATCTTCTATGATTTAAAAATGTTTTCATGAACTTTTATCGCTGAGAATAAACCACATCTTCTAATCATCCATGTACTACGAGCCAAGGATATTCATTAAATCATCCACGGTCATGACTATACCGAATAATCCTGGTCATAATCATACCAAAAGCGTCCATCAATGCATTACTGAGCCACTAAGGACTTTTACCACATCACTTATAACATCACAGTTCATGATTATACCGAATGATCCCTGGTCATAATCATACTAAGTCCATCTATGCACGTAAGCCAAAGATGACTTTCAACATAATATAAACATGAGAATGATGACAATGTTATAAGAATTCAATAAAACAAGTTCACGAATTAAATTATCCAGGAACTAATAACGTCCAAATTGTCAACATGATACTTCTGTGTAGAGTAAAATTCAAGAATTCTCAGAAGAATATTTCTATGAAAAGATACTAGATGAAACGCAAATATCAAGGATATTCCACTAATTTCATGGAGTATCGAAGTCAAAACTTTAACCAACTGAGTATAATAAAGAATATATGAAACTGCAAATGGATTTTCACCCGCCATGCGGTAATCCACGTATACAGATCATTTCCACAATTTAATAAGGAATGAATACAAAGGATTATTCACCATGCATGTGGCAATCCACGTGGCGAGTTATAACAACGAATAATAAAGAATGGAATAATGGGAAGGATTCACCGTACGATGCGATAGAGACCGCATGACGGAGTTATTCCCAATGAGAATAATAAATGCGGAATAATAAATATGGAACAAGGTCGGTGAAATTCACACCAAGACAGGATATTAAGCGAGAATAATAAAGAAACGGAATAATAAAAAAATTTCACCAAGTGTGCGGTACTTTGCATATCTGAGTTATTCCAGCGAATAATAAAACAATATAATAAAAAGAACGAACGGTGTAAAACACCTACGACAGGATATTCCAAGCGAATAACAAAAGCGAGAATAATAAAATGGAACCCGGTCGGGTGAAATTACATCGATGAGGATATTCCAACGAAATAATAAAGAACAGAATAATAAAAGAATTTTACCAGGTATGCGGTACTTCACATAAACAGGTTATTCCAACATAATAATAAAGAATGAAATAACAGAAGAAGATCACCAAGTATTGGGTAAACCGCATATACAGGTCATTCCACCAAGATATAGGGTAAGCCATAGCATCTGAGTTATTCCAATGAGAAAAATAAAGAATGGAATAACATAAGGATTTCACCAAGTATGGGGTATGCCGCGTATACAGGTTATTCCAACAGAATAAATAAGAATGGAATAACATAAGAATTTCACCAAGTATAGGGTATCTGGCGTATCTGAGTTATGTATAGGTTATGCCACTTTTACAGGTTATTCCAACAGAATAATAAAGAATGGAATAACAGAAGTTCTCTTCATGAATAAGAAAGAATAACACCCCTTACGGGTACAACAAATAATATCCCCTACCTTAGAAGAAGTTGGATACTGGAGTAGTGAAGTAGTGAAGTAGCAGAATACTCTTCTTATTTCTCTCTATAACTTCTCTCTATAATTTCTCTCTATAATTTCTCTCTCTAGAGTTTCAGTGAATTCGTAAGAAATAATGAAGGATTGAGCTTCTATTTATAAAAGAATGAATTGAATAGTAACTAATTCATGAGCAGTTCGAGATCAATTTACTTTTAAATGAAGCGATCCGGATCGATTCTTATTAAAACTTAAAGCGACGGTCCATGCGATTTCTTATTAAAACTTTAAACCAATGACCCATATTGATTCACTATTATAACTTTCCAACAATGGTCCATATTAATTCATTCAACCAACTGATGCGAAAAATAAAGCACATCTCCTCATGGAATAATATTGTACCCAAATACTTTCGAATGCTGATAATAGAGTGAATAAAGAATCAAGGTGAATAGTAACTCGTGAATAGTAACTTCGAGAATAGTAACTCATGAATAAGTACTCGTAAATAGTAACTCATAAATAGTAACCCGACACAAAAAGTGCCCCCAAATACCTGGATTGAACAATATAACCTTCGGACATCAATTACTATCGAAATAAATGTTTAACACAAATAATTTCAACTGATGGAACTATCAATTCATCTTTAATCAACACGAACTTATCCATCATTAATATCATAACTCACAATATTTAACAAACGAGGTTGTTCCCGGGGAAAGAGGGCTTTCAATAAGGATTTCTCTCTATTGACATGATTAGGTGACCAAACCTCTCCTTGATGAACTTAGACATTGTAAATATTGCAATTTAATAATATGAATAACTTTGTCGTCTCTCAACTATTGATTTAATAAAATAACGTATTATACATGATACTTTGTCAATAATCGAATTAATAATATGAGAGATATGATGCGCAATTCTTTGTAGCAATAATGTAGTATAACCGAGTGACTTATCATAAGACCCCAACTTATTATTAATGAAATTTAATTTTTCTCTATTTATTATTTTGAAATAGTAAGGGTTGATTTGATTAATGTGGATAGTTATGGGTAAAATCATAAATATTTCAAAATAAGCAAGTGGTTATAAAATATTCATTGTTGTTGGGAATATTAGTTTGGTCGTGGAATATTAAAATCTTTGTCGGGGAATATTAAATAATGCGGTAGCTTGACGATATGTGGGCCCCATAATGTGAAGCGATTGGATGAAGAAAAGCGACAAATATAAGTTGTTTAAAAATAATGGCGTAGTTATTTAGATTTATCTTGTTAAAATACTCGGTGGTTAAAAACACGATGCTTGCTGCGGTATTGCACCAATTATTGATTCTTACGTAAGAAGGCCTTTACTCGATAATGGTTAAAGTAATTCTTATTCGATATTTATTTTTTATTGATTCAATAATTCTTTGTGTTGATATTTTATATTCTTTGTTGTTTTTGATAATTGTCATTACTACGGTATTTTTCATTATCGAAGCAATAATTCATATTATCTGAATAATATTATTGGATAACATTATTGGCAATGTCTAGAAAGTTACATCTAAGGAGAGGTTTGGTCACTAATTGCTTGCGCCCGATAAGGAGAAATTCTTATTTAAAAGCCCCTCTTTCTGAGGAAGCTGCTGGTTGTCGATATTGTGATTACGTAATATTATTTGTGAATAATTAATTATTGATTTATATGATGAGGAAAATATTGATTTTATGTGGATATAGATGGAGAAAATTTTTTAATGTGACAATTGTTGAAAATTAAAATTTTATCTTTTTACGATAAAATAATTCATTTAAATATATTATTATATTTTTAATAATATAATAATGGTGATATTTTACAATGAATGTGTGATATATGAGTATCTGAGGAGAAAAGAGTATTTTTGTTGCAATAAATGTTTAAAACATATTAAACATGTCGGTGGACCCCATTTCTTATTTGAAATTTGATTATAGCTTTGTAAAATCGCTTGGTTTATGGATTTTGGTCAATTTACATTTGGAATTTGGAAAAACTTTCTTACGCAAAGTTGTAGAGAATTGAATTTCCTATAAAAACTCTCGAGATTGAAATTTTTACGACAAAAAAGGGCTATTTATTGTGAATTATTGAAGTTACGAAGCTCAAAATAATTGATTTTTGGAAGTTTAAATTATTTTAAATTAAAAAATTTTTTTTTTGTTTGTTTGTAGACATCATAATTAAATTTGTAAATGGGATGAATGGGCAAATTTATTGTGTGCGTGGAAATATATATATAATATATATATATATTATTAATTTATTAAATTTTTCTACTTTGGTGTTAAGCATTTTCCTATAAATAGGGTCTTGGGTTAGAATTGAAAATCACACGAGAAATTGAAGTTTTCTCTCTCTATATTATCGGCGTATTCTTGTGAGTATTTTGAGTATACTTTGAGTATTCTTTATCGGTGCAAGTTCAAGTTATAGCTTTATATCAGGTATTCGGTTAAATCTTTCTCTTCAGAGGTAAGGGATATTATTTTTTTTCGTAATGATATTATTTCTTCAATATCATTATCTTTGAAATATTGATCTGAAGTTTTTTATCAAATTTGGAACTTTTGGTGTCGGGAGATTCTTATTCACGTATCGGCCTTTATTCGCGTATCTGATCTTATTCACGAATCTGACCTTTATTCATGAAAAATGAAAATTTTCCTTTTTCGTCTAAAATATCTATTGTGGATACTAGCTTTGATTGTATCCATGTTTTGATCATTCTTGAATTTTACACCACTATGATTATTTTTGAGGTATTTTTTTGGACATGGATAAAACAAAGTACGAATCCTTAATCCTTAATCCTTGTCATTTTGTTTCCTTTGGATTCGTTTCTTTAAAATATTTTCATCATCCTCGGTCTTAAATGATGATATTATTGAATATCTTTGGCTTTTGTAGTGCAAAAAGATGAATGATTTCGATGAATATCTTTGGGCGTAGTGCAAAGATGAGCAGTGTTTAGATGAACATGACCGGTGATGAATATCTTTTGGCTGTAGTGCAAAGATGAATATTTGATTCGGATATATATTGATTGATGTTATAGGGATAAAAGATGAGCGATGAACTTTTAAATTCATACATAGAAGATAGTAGTTTGCATTCTCTCTTAACTCTTCTAATGAATTATTATTTTTCATTGCGAATATTGATTTAAAACTTGTTGTCTATTGTATTCTATTAGATTTTTTTTTCCTGTTGAAGACTAATGATAATTTGTTGTATATTATCTTAGTCATAATATTCTTCTTGGGCTAGTTGAGCTCACCCTTTTCCTTTTTGTTCATTTTTTCTTCTCGGGGAGGCGAGAATATAGCGAAATGCAGTCGGGGTATGGAATGAAGGTTTAGAGAGAGTTGTTTAGTAGTCCTCACCCATTTTTGTAAAATAATGTATCAATAAATGTGATGAGGATTTATTTGAGTATAGATATTGTCAGAAGATAATATTTGTATTCAAACTCACAGATTTCTTGTTGTAATAATAAAGTTGTAGTTGTTTACGTACCATGTATTGACAACTCGGAATGGGTGATGTATACCTATTTTGGGGGCGTCACGGTTGGTATCGAGCTTAGGGATATGATCTCTGGCGGAGATCGGGGAATAGAACTAGGAGGGAGGCAGTAAATCCTTAGTTAGTGTGTCTACTAAGCTTATTTGTTAGTTTAGTCGGTATATAGGGATATTATGTGATATATTGATTTCTTAATTAACCCTTGTTTTATGGCGGTATTTGAGAATGTCATTTGAGAATATTAATGATGGAAATGAGGCCAGTGGAGGCGCTTTGTACTCACCAGCGAGGAGAGCGTGCAGTGGTGGCAATGTTCCTCTGTGAACAACACCCTTGGCGAGATGATGAGCGAGGGGATGTTTAGAAGCTTTTTGCAGTTCATATGCAAAATCGAGACGAGGAGACTTCGTGTTCAAAATCTGAGGGAGAAATGATAGCAATTCACGGGTTATCACATGACAAGCGATTCAAAAGTTGGGACCACGAATTTAAGGAAAGCGAGATCCGATCATGGCGGAAACATGGGTCAAGCAAATTACCAAGATATTCGATGTCTTGGGATGCGGAGAACGAAGGTTCCATTCGCCACCTTTATGTTCGTGGCGTGGCGGAGACTCTTGGTGGGAATGCGTGAAGCGTACCCATCGGCCGCTTTTCGGCATGTCTTGGGAGACATTTGAAACTATTTAATGACAAATACTTTCACGAAAGTGTTCGTCATATGAAGGAAGTGGAGTTCATCAGTTAGAGCAAAACAACATGGCGGTGTCTCGATGCGAGGCAAAGTTTGCGAGTTATCGAGTTTGCACCTCATTTGGTGGAGAATGAGGAGCGTATGGCGGATGTTTCTTAGAGGTTTGAAAACGGCGTCGTCGATTATCTCATTTCTCATAAATTTTCTCTCTATTCGGATGTTGTAAGCAGGGCTCAATTATTAGGCGAGATACTTGAAATACGGTCATTTGAGGACCCTGACGAGGATCATCTAGGAGATGGTAGTCAACAAAACAACGATAACCGGCGGAGAAAGAAAAAAAGCGGACAAAAAAAATGGTAACCACTCTCTGGTGGTAATCATAGCCATGAGAATAGAAGAAGCGAATCGGGAGGAGATTTTAAAAGGAGATTCAACAACGACAATGTGAAAATGGCGCGCACCGGCTGACAAGCTGGTTCAAGGGAGGAGGAGCGACCACCGGTCGTATCTCTACAAATCACGGGAAAAAGAGGACATATCGGTCAAGCGCCCTAGCAGTTCAAGGTATGCTATAATTGTGGAAAGGAAGGACATATCGCTCGGGATTATGCGGTAGCGAAACCTAGTTCGGTGAGGGACGGTGACTCAAAAGATTGTCCCGAGAAAAGTCAAAGTCAGCGGTTCTGGAAGGCGTTTGTTGTGGTGGTCAAAATCGAGGAACCCAAGCGAGGTGATCACGGGTAAGCTAATCATAAATTCTTGTGAAGTTTATACTTTACTGAATCTGGGTGCTACCCATTCATTTATCTCTCTACTTGTGCTCAGCGTTTAAATTTGACTCAGGAAAAATTAGACTTTGACTATCTGTGGAAACTCAGTTAGGAGAAACTTTCATCACATCCTTTGTTTATAAATCTTGTTTGATTCAAGTTGGCACCATCACCTTACACATTGACCTTATCTCTTTAAAGATACTTGCTTTTGATGTGATTTTAGGGATTGATTGGTTAACTACTCATCATGCCAAAATTGATTGTTTTTCGTAAGGTTGTTAGTTTTCATATTTCTAACCAACTTTTTTTGAATTCAACAACTAAACCATTAAAATCAATCTTTGTCATATCTAATCATAAAGTTATTCGTTTATTGAAAAGCGGATGTCAAGCTTTCTTAGCCCATGTTATGGATTTGAATAAAGACACGTCAAATTTGAATAATATTCTGTTGTTATTGACTTTCGGCGTATTTCTGAAGAACTTCCGGTCTACCCCGAGCGTGAAGTTGAATTCTTTATTGATCTTGAACACTGGTACAAAGCCCATTTCTAAAACCCCATATCGAATGGCTCTATTGAACTTGAGGAGTTAAAGGTCCAACTCTGACGGGAGTTGTTGGACATCGGTTTCATTCGATCTAGTACATCTCCTTGGGGTGCTCTGTTTTATTTGTAAGAAAGAAAAGGCGGGAGTATCGACTTTGTATTGACTATTGCTCGGGAATTGAACCATGTCACTATCAAGAATAGGTATCCTCTACCTCGTATTGATGACTTGTTTGACCGATTGCAAGAGCACAATTCTTTTCAAAAATCGATCTTCGATTACGGATATCATCGGTGAAGATTAGGCGAGGATATTCAAAAGGCGCCTTTAGAACTTCGATGCGGGCATTATGAATTCTTAGTCATGTCTTTCGGATTGACTAATGCTCTGCTGACTTTCATGGATATGATGAGCCGAGTATTCAAGGAATATTTGGATCGGTTCGTTGTTGTCTTTATTGATGACATCCTCATATATTCAAAAGTCGTGAAGATCATGAGCACCATTTGAAATTTGGTACTCAAAGGCCCGTGAAAACAAGCTTTATGCCAAGTTAAAGAAATCACGAGTTACGGCTTGAGGAAGTAGCATTCCTTGAGCGCGTGGTGTCGAAACATGGAGTATCTGTTGATCCGTGAAGATTGAAGCAATACAAAGTTAGAACAGCAGAAAGTCGGTGTTGAAATCGTGTGACTTTACGGGCTTATTTGGTTATTATCGGAGATTCGTGGAAGGATTTTCTCGAATCGCTACTCCATTAACTTCGGTGACTCGGAAGATATAAAATTCGTATGGGGCGAGGAATGCGAGAAGAGTTTCAAGAGCTTAAGAGGAGACTTATTTGGCTTTTTGTTCTAACAATACCATCTGAATGCGGATGGATTTGTTATCTCTGATGATGCTTGAGGGCAAAGGGTTAGGATGTGTTCTCATGCAGCGTGGGAAAGTCATAGCCTATGCCTCGCGACAACTTAAAGAATATGAGAGGAATTATCCTACTCATGATCTAGAGTTAGCGGCGTGATCGTTTTTATTAAAGATCTGGAGGCCTTATCTATATGGGGAGAAAGTGGAGATATATTAGGACCATAAAAGCCTTAAATATTTCTTCACTCAAAAAGAACTCAACATCTGGCGGTGACGTTGGCTCGAGCTATTGAAGACTACGACCACACTATTGATACCATCACGGAAAAGCGAGCGTGGTGGTGTGGCGTTGAGTAGAAGATCATATGCGAGGAATGAGTGCGATGATGTCAAGTATACGCATAGAGCCAACTTTAATAGAAAAAGTTAAAGGTTGCTCAAGCCAGGCAGGGGTGATGATCGTATGAAGAAGAAAGTACAAGAAGGTCTTTATTAGGAGGCGAGAATTGATGAAGAAGGAATACTTGAGTCCACTCGGACTTTGTGTCCTAACGACTACGATTTGAAGTACAAGATTATGATGGAGGCACACAATACACCATTTGCAATCCATCTGGAAGTACTAAAATGTATCGTGATCTTGACATACATTTTGGTGGAACAATATGAAGAGAGAGATTGCAAAGTTTATCTCAGCGTGTTTAACTTGTCAGCGTGTAAAGGCGGAGCATCTAGTACCTAAGGGTCCGTTGCAACCACTTGAGATTCGAAATGGAAGTGGGAACACATTACCATGGATTTCGATTTACGGGTCTTCTCTACGGTTTCTCAAGGCATCAATGCTATTTGGGTTATTGTTGATAGATTAACCAAGTACGCTCATTTCTTGCCGTCACGGGAGACTTATTCCCTTGAGCGTCTTGCTAGTATATATGTAAATGAGATTGTGAGGTTGCATGGCATGCAGTATCCATAGTTTTGGATCGTGACCCAAGATTCACTTCAAGATTTTGGGTTAGCTTGCAAAAAGCTATGAGCGCGATTTCTGATTGATTCGGCATACCATCCTCAAGCAGACGGACAATCGAGAGAGGACTATTCAAACTCTTGAAGATCTATTAAGACTACGTGTCCTAGACTTCAAGAGGCGGTTAGGATAAGTATTTACCATTGGTGGAATTCTCCTACAACAGCAGTTATCGAGGCAAGTATAGGTGTGGCTCCATTTGAAGCATATATATGGCCGAAAGTGTGGCTCTCGATATGTTGGGATGAGGTGGGTGAAGCAACATTGTTGGGACCGAGTTGAAATGCGATATGACTACAAAGAAAAGATCAAATGATTCGACAAGCGTATACAAAGCGGCACAAGATCGACAAAAGAGTTATGCGGATCTTCATGAAAGGGCGTGGAATTTAGTATAGGGGATCATGTATTATTGTTGCGAGTTGCTCCATGGAAGGGAGTTACAAGATTTGGGAAGAGAGGAAAGCTCGATCCACGATTTATTGGTCCATTTCAAATTCTTTGTAGAGTAGGAAATGTAGCCTATAGACTCGCGTTACCTCCAGAGTATGTCTCGTGTTCATAATGTGTTTCACATATCGTACTGCCGTAAATATGTGAAAGACCGAACCACGTTATTGAGTTAGAAGCAGGACGAGATATAGAAGACTTAGCGTATGAAGAGGTACTGTCAAGATCTTGGATAGGAAGGAGCATGTCCTACGCGCCTGAAGGTCATACCACAAGTTAAAGTTTTGTGGAGGAATCATCTTTATAGAGGAAATGACACAGGAATTGAAAGCGGAAATGAAAGCGAGGTATCCTCACCTTTTGAAAACACCAGTGCGTCGTCGATTTCGAGGGATGAAATTTCATAAGGAGGGAGGTTGTAAGACCCCAACTTATTATTAATGAAATTTAATTTTCTCTATTTATTATTTTGAAATAGTAAGGGTTGATTTGATTAATGTGGATAGTTATGGGTAAAAATCATAAATATTTCAAAATAAGCAAGTGGTTATAAAATATTCATTATTTGTGGGGAATATTCGTTTGGTCGTGGAATATTAAATCTTTGTCGGGGAATATTAAATGCGACAGTAGCTTGACCATGTATGTGGGCCCATAATGAAGCGATTGGAAGAAAAGCGACAAATATAAGTTGTTTAAAAATAGCAGCGTAGTTATTACAGATTAATCTTGTTAAAATACTAAATTGGTTAAAACACGATAGCGTTTTGCGGTATTGCACCGATTATTGATTCTTACGTGAAGGCACTACTTTCGATAATGGTTACGAGTAATTCTTATTCGGTATTTTATTTTATTGATTCAATAATTCTTTGTGTTGATATTTTATATTCTTTGTTGTTTTGATAATTGTCATTTCTACGATATTTTTCATTATCGAAGCAATAATTCATATTATCTGAATAATATTATTGGATAACATTATTGGCAATGTCTAGAAAGTTACATCTAAGGAGAGGTTTGGTCACCTAATTGCTTGCGGCTTGATAAGGAGAAATTCTTATTGGAAAGCCCCCTGCTTTCAGGAGGAGCTGCTGGTTGTCGATATTGTGATTACGTAATATTATTTGTGAATAATTAATTATTGATTTATATGATGAGGAAAATATTGATTTTATGTGGATATAGATGGAGAAAATTTTTTAATGTGACAATTGTTGAAAATTAAAATTTTATCTTTTTACGATAAAATAATTCATTTAAATATATTATTATATTTTTAATAATATAATAATGGTGATATTTTTTACAATGAATGTGTGATATATGAGTATATGAGGAGAAAGAGTATTTTTGTTGCAATAAATGTTTAAAACATGTTAAACATGTCGGTGGACCCCATTTCTTGGTTGAAATTTGATTATAGCTTTGTAAAATGCTTGGTTTATGGATTTGGTCAATTTACATTTGGAATTTGGAAAAACTTTCTTACGCAAAGTTGTAGAGAATTGAATTTCCTATAAAACTTCTTGAGATTTGAATTTTCGACAAAAGGGCTATTTATTGTGAATTATTGAAGTTACGAAGCTCAGAAATAATTGATTTTTGGAAGTTTAAATTATTTTAAATTAGAAAAACGTTTTTTTGTTGTTTAGTCTTGTGTAGTAACATGTGGTTGGTGGTGATGTTGGGCAAATTTAAGTGTGCGTGAAAAAAATATATATATATATATATATTATTATTTTATTTAATTTTTCTACTTTGGTGTTCTAAGCATTTTCTATAAATAGGGTCTTGGGTTAGAATTGAAAATCACACGAAATTGAAGTTTTCTCTCTCTATATTATCGGCGTATTCTTGTGAGTATTTTGAGTATACTTTGAGTATTGCTATACGGTCTGAGTTCAAGTTATAGCTTTATATCAGTATTTCGGTTAGAAATCTTGATCTTTTCGAGGTAAGGGATATTATTTTTTTTTGTAATGATATTATTTCTTCAATATCATTATCTTTGAAATATTGATCTGAACTTTTTTATCAAATTTGGAACTTTTGGTGTCGGAGTTCTTATTCACGTATACGGCCTTTATTCACGCGTATCTGATCTTATTCACGAATACGACCTTTATTCATCGAAAAAAATAAAATTTTTCCTTTTCGTCTAAAATATCTATTGTGGATACTAGCTTTGATTGTATCCATGTTTTGATCATTCTTGAATTTTACACCACTATGATTATTTTTTGAGGTATTTTTGGACATGGATAAAACAAAATACGAATCCTTAATCCTTAATCCTTGTCATTTTGTTTCCTTTGGATTCGTTTCTTTAAAAATATTTTTCATCATCCTCGGTCTTAAATGATGATATTATTGAATATCTTTGGCTGTAGTGCAAAGATGAATGATTTCGATGAATATCTTTGGCCGTAGTGCAAAGATGAGCAGTGTTTAGATGAACATGACCCGGTGATGAATATCTTTGGCTGTAGTGCAAAGATGAATATTTGATTCGGATATATATTGATTGATGTTACGAGGGATAAAAGATGAGCGATGAACTTTTAAATTCATACATAGAAGATAGTAGTTTGCATTCTCTACTTAACTCTTCTAATGAATTATTATTTCATTGCGAATATTGATTTAAAACTTGTTGTCTATTGTATTCTATTAGATTTTTTTTCCTGTTGAAGACTAATGATAATTTGTTGTATATTATCTTAGTCATAATATTCTTTTTTTTGGGCTAGTTGAGCTCACCCTTTTCCTTTTTGTTCCATTTTTCTTCTCGGGAGGCGAGAATATAGCGAAATGCAGTGGGGGTATGGAATGAAGGTTCTAGAGAGAGTTGTTTAGTAGTCCTCACCATTTTGTAAAATAATGTATCAATAAATGTGATGAGGATTTATTTGAGTATAGATATTATGCAGAAGATAATATTTGTATTCAAACTCACAGATTTCTTGTTGTAATAATAAAGTTGTAGTTAATTTTACATGTACCATGTATTGACATATTTTATTTCGGAATGGGTGATGTATACCTATTTTGGGGATGTATGGTAAGGCAATTACAGCTGTGCCCGGCATTGATCACCTTGTATGTAAATGTCATGTTTATCCTTGTAAATTAGTTACGTGAGCTTTTTTGCACAAAAAAATTGAATATGGGTGTATTTAAATTTTATTTATTTTTATTTTTATCTATAATTTGAGTCAAATTATAAATAAATAAATTTAAATACATTCATGTCTAAACTCCGGATATAGTTTTTAGCTCTTGTAGACATAAAAATTAAATATAAATATATTTAAATTTTTATTTATTATTAAGGTCAAATTATAAATAAATAAAATTTAAATATACTCGTATTTAATTTTCATGTCTACACAAGTTTTTGTTAGTTAGATAGTTGTATACAACTCTTCCACTTCTTCTTCTTCAGATAAATTTCTTCCACCTAGCTCCACTCCATCCACATGGCATTTTGTACATAAATCTCTCTCTCTCTCTCTCTCTCTCTCTTACTATATAAATTTAAGAGGAGTCATTTGCAGAAATCATGTTCTTAGCTAGAATTAATATATTACGTACGTATGATCTCACTTTTCTAGCTATCTAGCTAGTCCACCTCCTCATGATATGGCTTCTTTGTTTTCATCAAGTAATATTTTTGTATTTGCTCCTTTCGTTTATATCTATCTCCATCTTATAATTAACTGCTCTCCGGTTGATGCTAACTTCAACCAAGATTTTGACATTGTCTGGGGTGATGGCCGTGGAAAGATCCTCGACGACGGCGACCTTCTTACTCTCTCTCTTGACCAAACCTCCGGCTCCGGCTTCCAATCCAAGAATGAATATCTTTTTGGAAAGATTGATATGCAACTCAAGCTTGTCCCCGGAAACTCTGCTGGCACTGTCACCGCATACTACGTACGCTAACTAATTAATTAATTACACTGCACGTATATTTATCAATAATTTAAAACAAATAGTACTACTAGTATATATATGTACTACTCATAAGATTTTTTTTTACCAAAACTCAAATGAGTCGCATCAATTCAAACCGAAAACACCTCTAATTTGGCTCGTTTTTTTTTCTATATTAAAAAGTCAAACTTACTCATATATATGTGTGTGGGTGTGGGTTGGGTGGGGTGGGGTGGAGTGGGATGGGGTGGAGGGGGGAAATTAAGGGAATATGTTTGTTTCTGTAATAAATATGGATATGGACCTTTCTGTTTGATTTTGTATATATGGATGTCCATGCATTAATTTCAGATGTCATCAGAAGAACCAAACCATGATGAGATAGATTTTGAGTTCTTGGGAAACTTGAGCGGTGAACCTTATATAGTTCACACCAATGTCTATACTCAAGGCAAGGGTGAAAGAGAGCAGCAATTCTATCTATGGTTTGATCCAACCGCTGATTTCCATACATATTCCGTCCTTTGGACTCCTCAAACCATAGTGTATGTCCATTTTTCCCATTAATAATTAATTGTAAGAATTTTTAATTCACACATTAATATATATTGCACCCTAATTCATATCTCAGCCATTTTAAAATTAGAGATTTTTTATATTTAAAATTATTTAGAAATACATTTATATTTTAGTTCAAATTATAAAATGACATGAAATGGGACATCCTTAGTTAGTTACTTTCCTTTCACAAATATCATTTTTATTGTTGAAATATCAATCCCATATAATATATTGGTTAATGATGGATCACTTATTGTTATTAATTTATGATTTAATTCAGTTTTTCTGTGGATGGGACACCAATTAGAGAATTCAAGAACATGGAATCAATTGGTGTTCCGTTCCCAAAGGAGCAGGCCATGAGGCTATACTCGAGCTTATGGAATGCTGATCAATGGGCCACCAGAGGTGGGATGGTGAAGACGGATTGGACCCAAGCTCCTTTCGCTG